>CM062812.1:104372750-104624739 GCA_031772625.1 Pinus tabuliformis
GTAATTCTTTCTCATTCTCAAGATGGCTTCTTGTAATGGATTGCTGGCTCTAAGAGCATCTCAATTCGGCGAGATTGTTGGCATTATGATTCAAGTGTTGTCCTTGATGGCAACTCACTCAGAGGATGGTACAGGTGCTCAGAGGTTGGTACAGGTGATGGCAACTTAATCAGAAGACAGATCTCAGTACAGCATGCCAAGGAAGCTCATACACGCCGTTTCGTTAAGCCCAAGTCGCGTGTACACGCAAGTTCGATTCAGAAAAAGCGCGTGTATGTGGAAAGGTTCCTTTGGTTCATGGTGGTTAGTCCTTGGAAGTTGTGCCTATGATTTCGGACCATTGTGTCTCGACGGGCGTGTCGATCCCTAGTTTTGAAGTTGATGGTATTGTGTTACTATGGTTTTGGCTCTTGGTATTGAGAAAGGCCTAAGGCTATATAAGGAGAAGAAGATCATTAGGCAAGATCATCTTTCGACAAGGCTTGAATATCTAAGAGAGAAAGAGATCTGATATGCAGGTTCTGGGTTGCTTGATCTAAGCCAAGGAGAGATCACATCGGTGATGGAAACTAGATCTAAGGATAGATCGGGATCTAATGGTTTGAAATGCACTATCATGATATGGTTGATTATGCGTATTTCTAGATCTGCATATTGTCGCAATGTTACGTTCTGGATCTAACTAATGTCTGGTACAGCTGCAAATTGAGAAAGTTTATTTTTAGATCTGTACGCAGTTGGCTTCGTAAAAGCGCGTGTATACGCGGGTTTTGCTCATTGAAGTAGCGTATATCTTTTGAAGCTTGATTTGGGTTTACAGTGGGGTCTGACTGTTATTGCAGAGTTCTGTAGTCTGCTCTGTGTTCTGGTAACTGGTGATTGACAGGGTTCAGTGGTTCAGTGATTCAAAGTTTGGTTTTTTATGCTTCAATGATCTGTTGTGGAAATTGAATGAATTGTGGTCTTCAGATTGTAATGTTGTGCTTCAGGAATATCCAAGTCTGAAAATGTATGAAAGTGATACCTGAAAGAAGGAAGATTGTAGGTCAGCACCTACGTACTAGTATCTTGGCTAGTACAAGAGCAAAGGGGGTTGGAGCTCCCTTCCAAGGAAGTTTGGAGAACGAGAGAAGGTTGAAGCCTTCTGCAGGTTGTAGCCTGCGTACTGGTATATAAGCTGCACCAGTACAAAAGATTGTAAACTGAAGTTTCATATTAAAGAAAGATAGAGACAACTTGCAGCAGGTGGTTTTCACCCCACATTGGGTTTCCACCTTATATCTTGGTGTTCATGTGTGTGGCTTTTTATCTGTTCTGTTTTACTGCACATGTTTACTGTTAATGTATGAATAATGTCCTGATGCACTTAATTGAAGAATAAGCTAACTAAATTGTGAGTTTTCTTCTTATACGCTGTTTTACTTCGTCACAGTAGCGTGTACACGCTGGTTCACTTAACTGAAGTAGCGTATATGTTTCTGAGCATTTAAAAAGTTTGATTAATCTGATAATACTGATTCACCCCCCCCCTCAGTATTATTTCCAACAATTGGTATCAGAGCAGGTCCTTCAGAGAAGCTTGATCGCTTGAAGGAAGATCATTCATCATGAGCAACTACGAGAAAGAAGCATCAATCAGGCCACCGGTTTTTGATGGAACAAATTTCAATTATTGGAAGTAAGAGTTACTGCATATCTTCAATCTCTTGGTACAGAAGTTTGGGACATTGTAGAAACAGGCTATGCTTTTCCTTCAGCTACTCCTACAGATCCAGCTGAGAAAAAGGCATATGAAACAAATGCAAAAGCAGTCAGTACTCTATTAGGAAGTATATCTCAAACAGAATTCATGAAGGTCATGCACTTCAAATCAGCAAAAGAATATGGGACAAAATGATCACTAGCTATGAAGGAGATGAACAGGTAAAGCAAGCTAAACTTCAAACTCTCAGGATTCAATATGAGACTCTCAAGATGTATAATGATGAAAGTGTGGCTAATTATTTCTTCGGGTAGATGAGATTGTTAATTGTATGAAAAATTTGGGTGAAGAAATAAAGAGACTATAGTAGTTCAAAAGATTCTAAGATCATTATCCCCCAAGTTTGAATCTAAAGTATCTGCAATAGAAGAAAAAGAAAATCTCCGTGTTCTCACTATGTCTCAGCTACATGGAATTCTAACTGCTTATGAAATGAGAAAGGGAGGTCCATCTGACAGAAGGGAAGCTGCTTTTAAGGCATCAGGAAAAGAAGATTACTATGAAGCAAGCCATGTTCCAGAAGAAGAGGAAGAAGAATCAAATTTTGTCAGAAATCTTCAAAGGGGTTCTGGAAGGTTCAGAGGTAAGCTACCTTTCAAATGCTTTGCTTGTGGAAGAGTAGGTCATTATGCTGCAAAATGTCCTAATAAGGATAAAGGAAAAGAACCTGCTAGATGGAACAAGAAACAAAGTGCAAATAAGAAAAGCTACTACACCCATGAAGATAGTGATGGCTTATCAAACAGTGATGAAGATGAACAAGGTAATAAATATAAGCTGTTAATGGCATTTGAAGATGATGATTATGAGGATGCTGTAGATGTGGATAATCTCTATAATGAAATTACTAGACTCAAGAGAGCATAGAAGAAAAGATGTGATCATTGATACTTTGCAATTTCAAATTGATGAAAAGGAAAAACATCTTGAAAAACTAGAAGGTGAAATTGTTGGTCTCAGAAAAGAAATTGAGAAAACAAAAGCTATTAATCTTAAGTTTGTCAAAGGATCTGAAACTTTGGATGAGATTATCAATGTGCAGCGGTCCCTCTAAACAAGACAGGTTTGGGCTATAATGGAGAAACCTCTCAAGCATCCACCTCAAAAAGTTATCTTGATGCAGCAAGAAGAAATGAGCAGAAGAACAATGAAGATAATCAGGTAAAGCAGGGACGAATTACAAACAGAAACTATCAGGGACAATCCTTCTTAAGGTGAACAAAAGCTACAACCAACCACAGGTAAAATCTTCTCAGTTTGGCACAAGAATAGATGAAAATAGAAATTACAATCAGTTGGCTGGTAGATTCAATAACCGCAGAAGCTTCTTCAATGGACAATGCTTTTCTTGCCATAACTTTGGTCACAAAGCAGCTCAATGTGTTGCATATAAAACAATCATGACTAGGGAAGCTCAAAAACAAAGAAGTATGACAGGGATTACAAAGAGGACCTATAACAACTTTTCGGTTCTTGAAAATGAAGTTGAATGTTCTATTTGCAATAATTTTGGTCATAAAGACTCTGAATGCAGGAGCAGGTTTCAGGAGAAAAAGGAACAAGCCACGAGCACCAAAAAATGGAGAATAAAGGAACCTCAACAGAAAGATGTGGGATAGCATTTATGCAGAAGGACAGGAAAATCTATGGTACATTGACAGTGGATGTTCGAAACATATGACAGGTGATAAAGAAAAACTTGAATCTTATTCTACTTTAGAAAAGGAAAGAAAGTTTCTTTTGGAAATGATACTCCTGCAACTATAAAAGGAAAAGGTATTGCTCCTTTGAAAGAAAAGGTCAAGGCTGGAAATGTTTTGTATGTTGATGGATTGAAGCATAATCTTCTAAGTGTCAGCCAGATGTGTGATCAAAAAACCGAGGTTATTTTCAGATCGAATGGATGTCTTGTTCGTGATCTTGATACAGGTAAAACAGTTCTCAAAGGCAAAAGAACTCCAAATAATCTGTACATATTTGAAGAAGGACAACAACAATGCTATCTTAGCAAGGATGAAGAGCACTGGTTATGGCATCGAAGGTTGGGACATCTAAGCTTCTCACAAATAAGGAAAGCATGCAAATATCAGGCAGTTCGCGATCTTCCAGATATCAAAATTCCAGACAACACCATATGCAAATCTTGTCAGTTTGGAAAGCAAACCAGAACTAACTTTCCAGAGAAGGAAGGATCAGCTAGCTTGCCTCTTGAGCTAGTCCATACAGATGTATGTGGTCCATTTAGGAAAAGGACACCTCGAGGAGAAGAATATCTGATATTATTCATTGATGATTTCTCAAGGTTTGTTTGGTTAGGGCTTATGAAGCACAAAGATGAAGCATTCGAAAAATTCAAATCCTTCAAAGCATTGGCTGAAAATGAATCAGGACACAAAATTAAGTGCCTCAGATCTGACAGAGGTGGGGAGTTCACATCAAATGAATTTTTCGATTTCTGCGATGAACATGGGATAAGAAGAGAATTCTCTACAGCTAGAACTCCTCAGCAAAATGGGGTTGTGGAAAGAATGAACAGAACTATCCAACAAATGGCTCGTGCTATGCTCGATGAATCAGGTACTCCTGCAACCTTCTGGGGTGAAGCTGCACATGCTGCTGTTATCATTCTTAACAAAACAAATGTCCGAGTAAACAGCACTCAAACACCTCATGAGCTTTGGAGTGGTAAAACTCCTTCCGTGAAGCATTTCAAAATCTTTGGGAGCAAATGTTATATTAAGAATACTGATGAGCAACTTGGCAAACTTGAACCTAGAGCAGATGAGGGCATTCTTCTTGGTTATTCTCCACATAGCAAAGCATACAAGTGCTACAATAAAAGACTTGGCAGAATTGTTGACAGTATTGATATAGTGGTTGATGAGAAGGGATATATTCCTAGGCAAGTTCATCATGAAGACATTGAAGAAGATGAAGGTTACTCTCAAAGGCGAAATGATGAAGAAGAAGAACCTCAAGAAGAAGAATCTCAAGAAGAACCAGAGGAGCAGACAAGAATAGAAGAGAAGACTCCATCCAGATATGTCCAAAAGAATCATCCAGAAACTCAGATTGTGGGGCAGAAAGAAGCAGGAGTACAAACAAGAAGGACACTTGCAGAAGCTTCAAGCTACTTGGCTCTACTCTCCTCCATTGAACCACAAAATGTGAAAGAAGCATGCAAAGATGAATGTTGGGTCAAAGCAATGGATGAAGAACTTGAGCAAATCGAAAGGAACAACACTTGGGAATTAGTTCCTAGACCAAAAGATAAGAATGTAATAGGAACAAAATGGGTCTTCAAGAATAAGTTAAATGAAAATGGAGAAGTAATTAGAAACAAGGCCAGACTTGTTTGTAAAGGGTATGCACAGCAAGAAGGAATAGATTTTGAAGAGACCTTTGCTCCTGTGGCAAGACTAGAGGCCATCCGAATGTTCCTTGCTCTCTCAAGCTTTCAAAACTTCAAGGTATTTCAAATGGACGTGAAATCAGCCTTCCTGAATGGAGACTTAGAAGAAGAAGTATATATTGAGCAGCCAGATGGGTTCATTCTTGGAAATGATCCAAACCTTGTATGCAGATTGAAAAAGGCACTCTATGGGCTCAAACAAGCTCCAAGGGCTTGGTACTATCGGTTGGACAAATATCTTCACCAACAAGGCTTTTCAAAAGGATCAGCAATAGCAATCTCTATATAAAAGTTGAAAATAACAAATTGCTAATTCTTGTTGTTTATGTAGATGATATTATTTTTGGCAGCAATGAAGAGACTATGAGTCAAAACTTTGCCTTGGTTATGCAGAAAGAATTCGAAATGTCACTTCTTGGAGAATTGACATATTTTCTTGATTGCAAATCCAACAAAATGAAGGAGGTATCTTCTTGTCTCAAACCAAATACCTCAAGCAGATCTTGAAGAAGTATGGCATGGAAGAGTCAAAGCCAGTATGTACACCCATGGTTACAGGATGCAGCCTCAGTGCAAATGATGAATCAGCAGCAGTCCACCAACCCACTTATAGATCCATGATTGGGAGTTTGCTTTATTTGACAGGTACTCGACCAGATATTACACATGCAGTAGGAATGGTTGGAAGATTTCAAGCCAACCCAAAGGAAACTCATCTTCAGGCAGTCAAAAGAATCTTCAAATATCTTCAAGGGACCCAAAACTATGGCTTATGGTATCCTAGAAATACAGATCTCACTCTTCATGCTTACACAGATGCAGATTGGGCTGGAAGTGTGGATGATAGGAAAAGCACAAGTGGAGGTGCTTTCTTCATGGGTTCCAGATTAGTATCTTGGTTCAGCAAGAAACAAAGTTCGATTGCCTTATCTACAGCTGAAGCAGAATATGTGGCTGCAGCATCTTGTTGCACACAACTTCTTTGGATGATGCAGACCTTGCAGGACTTTCAAATCACTTGCACTCCACCTGTCTCTATCTTATGTGATAATACAAGTGCAATCAGCATTTCAAAGAATCCAGTCATGCACTCAAAGACCAAGCACATACCAATCAAGTACCATTTTCTTAACAAGTGCTTGAGCAGAAGGTCAAGTTGGAGTATGTTCCTTCTAAGGAGCAAGTTGCTGATATTCTCACAAAACCACTGCCCAGGGAAACTTTTGAATATCTCAGACAAAAGCTGGGAGTAGTTGATGCTTCATCCTGTTGTTGAAGTTTGTTTGTTCTACAGAAAAGTTGGTATACGCAGGTTACGGAAGGGATATGAGCGTATACACGCGGATTCATGCTGGGTAAGTCGCGTGTATGCTGGACGCTTGTTGCAGAAAGAATATCCGCGTACATACGCTGTTTTATACAGGATAAAACGCGTATATGAAGTTCTGAACAGCAAGGGAAAACTCTGAAGTTCTGAACAGCAATAGGAATGTCAGAATTCTTCAGGCACAGTTTCAGGGAGTGCAACAGGCACAGGTTCAGGGGGAGCAGCTCAAAAGTCTCATAAAGCATTGTTGGCATTCAGATGTTTTGGTTGTTGGTTTCAGGAGAAGGAGCTCAGAAAGAAATTCTGGTTGCTGATCTAACAAGATGTTTATCAGATGCTGCTGGTGTCTTTCCTAAGTCTTGGTCTAGATCTGTTGTCTCTATGTCATGTATCTCTCTTGTCATATCTCTTTTATGGTGTCAAGGTCATGTAACGCCTTGTTGGTTTCCCCACTATGCCTGGGATGAATGCTGTAATATAATTGGTTGTTTCTGTTATGTCCCCTCTTGTAGGGAGTATGGATGTATGTATTGAGTCTTTTGGTGATAGGAAGGTCCCTTATGGTGTATAAGTCTTGGTTCTTGTTGAAGAACATCTTTTGCAGATCTGGCCTTCGGTCAGGGGAGCACAAGTCAGCACAGCCAAACAGATATCAGCATGTCCTCAGGGGGAGCACAGCCCTTTGCCCTTGATGTCAAAGGGGGAGAGTGACTTGGTGTGGTGGTTGCCATCAAGTCCAAAGGGGGAGATTGTTGGCATTATGATTCAAGTGTTGTCCTTGATGGCAACTCACTCAGAGGATGGTACAGGTGCTCAGAGGTTGGTACAGGTGATGGCAACTTAATCAGAAGACAGATCTCAGTACAGCATGCCAAGGAAGCTCATACACGCCGTTTCGTTAAGCCCAAGTCGCGTGTACACGCAAGTTCGATTCATAAAAAGCGCGTGTATGTGGAAAGGTTCCTTTGGTCCATGGTGGTTAGTCCTTGGAAGTTGTGCCTATGATTTCGGACCATTGTGTCTCGACGGGCGTGTCGATCCCTAGTTTTGAAGTTGATGGTATTGTGTTACTATGGTTTTGGCTCTTGGTATTGAGCTAGGCCTAAGACTATATAAGGAGAAGAAGATCATTAGGCAAAATCATCTTTCGACAAGGCTTGAATATCTAAGAGAGAAAGAGATCTGATATGCAGGTTCTGGGTTGCTTGATCTAAGCCAAGGAGAGATCACATCGGTTGATGGAAGACTAGATCTAAGGATAGATCGGGATCTAATGGTTTGAAATGCACTATCATGATATGGTTGATTATGCGTATTTCTAGATCTGCATATTGTCGCAATGTTACTTTTGGATCTAACTAATGTCTGGTACAGCTGCAAATTGAGAAAGTTTATTTTTAGATCTGTACGCAGGTTGGCTTCGGTAAAAGAGCGTGTATACGCGGGTTTTGCTCATTGAAGTAGCGTATATCTTTTGAAGCTTGATTTTGGGTTTACAGTGGGGTCTGACTGTTATTGCAGAGTTCTGTAGTCTGCTCTGTGTTCTGGTAACTGGTGATTGACAGGGTTCAGTGGTTCAGTGATTCAAAGTTTGGTTGTTTTATGCTTCAATGATCTGTTGTGGAAATTGAATGATTTGTGGTCTTCAGATTGTAATGTTGTGCTTCAGGAATATCCAAGTCTGAAAATGTATGAAAAGTGATATCTGAAAGAAGGAAGATTGTAGGTCAGCACCTACGTACTAGTATCTTGGCTAGTACAAGAGCAAAGGGGGTTGGAGCTCCCTTCCAAGGAAGTTTGGAGAACGAGAGAAGGTTGAAGCCTTCTGCAGGTTGTAGCCTGCGTACTGGTATAAGGCTGCACCAGTACAAAAGATTGTAAACTGAAATTTCATATTAAAGAAAGATAGAGACAACTTGCAGCAGGTGGTTTTCACCCACATTGGGTTTCCACCTTATATCTTGGTGTTCATGTGTGTGGCTTTTTTTTTTACTGCACATGTTTACTGTTAATGTGATGAATAATGTCCTGATGCACTTAATTGAAGAATAAGCTAACTAAATTGTGAGTTTTCTTCCTATACGCTGTTTTACTTCGTCACAGTAGCGTGTACACGCTGGTTCACTTAACTGAAGTAGCGTATATGTTTCTGAGCATTTAAAAAGTTTGATTAATCAGATAATACTGATTCACCCCCCCTCTCAGTATTATTTCCAACAATTGGTATCAGAGCAGGTCCTTCAGAGAAGCTTGATCGCTTGAAGGAAGATCATTCATCATGAGCAACTACGAGAAAGAAGCATCAATCAGGCCACCGGTTTTTGATGGAACAAATTTCAATTATTGGAAGGTAAGAGTTACTGCATATCTTCAATCTCTTGGTACAGAAGTTTGGGACATTGTAGAAACAGGCTATGCTTTTCCTTCAGCTACTCCTACAGATCCAGCTGAGAAAAAGGCATATGAAACAAATGCAAAAGCAGTCAGTACTCTATTAGGAAGTATATCTCAAACAGAATTCATGAAGGTCATGCACTTCAAATCAGCAAAAGAGATATGGGACAAAATGATCACTAGCTATGAAGGAGATGAACAGGTAAAGCAAGCTAAACTTCAAACTCTCAGGATTCAATATGAGACCCTCAAGATGTATAATGATGAAAGTGTGGCTAATTATTTTCTTCGGGTAGATGAGATTGTTAATTGTATGAAAAATCTGGGTGAAGAAATAAAAGAGACTATAGTAGTTCAAAAGATTCTAAGATCATTATCCCCCAAGTTTGAATCTAAAGTATCTGCAATAGAAGAAAAGGAAAATCTCAAAGTTCTCACTATGTCTCAGCTACATGGAATTCTAACTGCTTATGAAATGAGAAAGGGAGGTCCATCAGACAGAAGGGAAGCTGCTTTTAAGGCATCAAGAAAAGAAGATTACTATGAAGCAGGCCATGTTCCAGAAGAAGAGGAAGAAGAATCAAACTTTGTCAGAAATCTTCAAAGGGGTGCTGGAAGGTTCAGAGGTAAGCTACCTTTCAAATGCTTTGCTTGTGGAAGAGTAGGTCATTATGCTGCAAAATGTCCTAATAAGGATAAAGGAAAAGAACCTGCTAGATGGAATAAGAAACAAAGTGCAAATAAGAAAAGCTACTACACCCATGAAGATAGTGATGGCTTATCAAACAGTGATGAAGATGAACAAGGTAATAAATATAAGCTATTAATGGCATTTGAAGATGATGATTATGAGCTGTAGATGTGGATAATCTCTATAATGAAATTACTAGACTCAAGAGATGCATAGAAGAAAAGAGTGTGATCATTGATACTTTGCAATTTCAAATTGATGAAAAGGAAAAACATCTTGAAAAACTAGAAGGTGAAATTGTTGGTCTCAGAAAAGAAATTGAGAAAACAAAAACTATTAATCTTAAGTTTGTCAAAGGATCTGAAACTTTGGATGAGATTATCAATGTGCAGCGGTCTCCTCTAAACAAGACAGGTTTGGGCTATAATGGAGAAACCTCTCAAGCATCCACCTCAAAAAGTTATCTTGATGCAGCAAGAAGAAATGAGCAGAAGAACAATGAAGATAATCAGGTAAAGCAGGGACGAATTACAAACAGAAACTATCAGGGACAATCCTTCTTAAGGTGAACAAAAGCTACAACCAACCACAGGTAAAATCTTCTCAGTTTGGCACAAGAATAGATGAAAATAGAAATTACAATCAGTTGGCTGGTAGATTCAATAACCGCAGAAGCTTCTTCAATGGACAATGCTTTTCTTGCCATAACTTTGGTCACAAAGCAGCTCAATGTGTTGCATATAAAACAATCATGACTAGGGAAGCTCAAAAACAAAGAAGTATGACAGGGATTACAAAGGGACCTATAACAACTTTTCGGTTCTTGAAAATGAAGTTGAATGTTCTATTTGCAATAATTTTGGTCATAAAGAGTCTGAATGCAGGAGCAGGTTTCAGGAGAAAAAGGAACAAGCCACGAGCACCAAAAAATGGAGAATAAAAGAACCTCAGACAGAAAGATGTGGGATAGCGTTTTATGCAGAAGGACAGGAAAATCTATGGTACATTGACAGTGGATGTTCGAAACATATGACAGGTGATAAAGAAAAACTCGAATCTTATTCTACTTTAGAAAAGGGAAAGAAAGTTTCTTTTGGAAATGATACTCCTGCAACTATAAAAGGAAAAGGTATTGCTCCTTTGAAAGAAAAGGTTAAGGCTGGAAATGTTTTGTATGTTGATGGATTGAAGCATAATCTTCTAAGTGTCAGCCAGATGTGTGATCAAAAAACCGAGGTTATTTTCAGATCGAATGGATGTCTTGTTCGTGATCTTGATACAGGTAAAACAGTTCTCAAAGGCAAAAGAACTCCAAATAATCTGTACATATTTGAAGAAGGACAACAACAATGCTATCTTAGCAAGGATGAAGAGCACTGGTTATGGCATCGAAGGTTGGGACATCTAAGCTTCTCACAAATAAGGAAAGCATGCAAATATCAGGCAGTTCGCGATCTTCCAGATATCAAAATTCCAGACAACACCATATGCAAATCTTGTCAGTTTGGAAAGCAAACCAGAACTAACTTTCCAGAGAAGGAAGGATCAGCTAGCTTGCCTCTTGAGCTAGTCCATACAGATGTATGTGGTCCATTTAGGAAAAGGACACCTCGAGGAGAAGAATATCTGATATTATTCATTGATGATTTCTCAAGGTTTGTTTGGTTAGGGCTTATGAAGCACAAAGATGAAGCATTCGAAAAATTCAAATCCTTCAAAGCATTGGCTGAAAATGAATCAGGACACAAAATTAAGTGCCTCAGATCTGACAGAGGTGGGGAGTTCACATCAAATGAATTTTTCGATTTCTGCGATGAACATGGGATAAGAAGAGAATTCTCTACAGCTAGAACTCCTCAGCAAAATGGGGTTGTGGAAAGAATGAACAGAACTATCCAACAAATGGCTCGTGCTATGCTCGATGAATCAGGTACTCCTGCAACCTTCTGGGGTGAAGCTGCACATGCTGCTGTTATCATTCTTAACAAAACAAATGTCCGAGTAAACAGCACTCAAACACCTCATGAGCTTTGGAGTGGTAAAACTCCTTCCGTGAAGCATTTCAAAATCTTTGGGAGCAAATGTTATATTAAGAACACTGATGAGCAACTTGGCAAACTTGAACCTAGAGCAGATGAGGGCATTCTTCTTGGTTATTCTCCACATAGCAAAGCATACAAGTGCTACAATAAAAGACTTGGCAGAATTGTTGACAGTATTGATATAGTGGTTGATGAGAAGGGATATATTCCTAGGCAAGTTCATCATGAAGACATTGAAGAAGATGAAGGTTACTCTCAAAGGCGAAATGATGAAGAAGAAGAACCTCAAGAAGAAGAAGAATCTCAAGAAGAACCAGTGGAGCAGACAAGAATAGAAGAGAAGACTCCATCCAGATATGTCCAAAAGAATCATCCAGAAACTCAGATTGTGGGGCAGAAAGAAGCAGGAGTACAAACAAGAAGGACACTTGCAGAAGCTTCAAGCTACTTGGCTCTACTCTCCTCCATTGAACCACAAAATGTGAAAGAAGCATGCAAAGATGAATGTTGGGTCAAAGCAATGGATGAAGAACTTGAGCAAATCGAAAGGAACAACACTTGGGAATTAGTTCCTAGACCAAAAGATAAGAATGTAATAGGAACAAAATGGGTCTTCAAGAATAAGTTAAATGAAAATGGAGAAGTAATTAGAAACAAGGCCAGACTTGTTTGTAAAGGGTATGCACAGCAAGAAGGAATAGATTTTGAAGAGACCTTTGCTCCTGTGGCAAGACTAGAGGCCATCCGAATGTTCCTTGCTCTCTCAAGCTTTCAAAACTTCAAGGTATTTCAAATGGACGTGAAATCAGCCTTCCTTAATGGAGACTTAGAAGAAGAAGTATATATTGAGCAGCCAGATGGGTTCATTCTTGGAATGATCCAAACCTTGTATGCAGATTGAAAAAGGCACTCTATGGGCTCAAACAAGCTCCAAGGGCTTGGTACTATCGGTTGGACAAATATCTTCACCAACAAGGCTTTTCAAAAGGATCAGCAGATAGCAATCTCTATATAAAAGTTGAAAATAACAAATTGCTAATTCTTGTTGTTTATGTAGATGATATTATTTTTGGCAGCAATGAAGAGACCATGAGTCAAAACTTTGCCTTGGTTATGCAGAAAGAATTCGAAATGTCACTTCTTGGAGAATTGACATATTTTCTTGGATTGCAAATCCAACAAAGTGAAGGAGGTATCTTCTTGTCTCAAACCAAATACCTCAAGCAGATCTTGAAGAAGTATGCATGGAAGAGTCAAAGCCAGTATGTACACCCATGGTTACAGGATGCAGCCTCAGTGCAAATGATGAATCAGCAGCAGTCCACCAACCCACTTATAGATCCATGATTGGGAGTTTGCTTTATTTGACAGGTACTCGACCAGATATTACACATGCAGTAGGAATGGTTGAAGATTTCAAGCCAACCCAAAGGAAACTCATCTTCAGGCAGTCAAAAGAATCTTCAAATATCTTCAAGGGACCCAAAACTATGGCTTATGGTATCCTAGAAATACTGATCTCACTCTTCATGCTTACACAGATGCAGATTGGGCTGGAAGTGTGGATGATAGGAAAAGCACAAGTGGAGGTGCTTTCTTCATGGGTTCCAGATTAGTATCTTGGTTCAGCAAGAAACAAAGTTCGATTGCCTTATCTACAGCTGAAGCAGAATATGTGGCTGCAGCATCTTGTTGCACACAACTTCTTTGGATGATGCAGACCTTGCAGGACTTTCAAATCACTTGCACTCCACCTGTCTCTATCTTATGTGATAATACAAGTGCAATAAGCATTTCAAAGAATCCTGTCATGCACTCAAAGACCAAGCACATACCAATCAAGTACCATTTTCTTCGGGAACAAGTGCTTGAGCAGAAGGTCAAGTTGGAGTATGTTCCTTCTAAAGAGCAAGTTGCTGATATTCTCACAAAACCACTGCCCAGGGAAACTTTGAATATCTCAGACAAAAGCTGGGAGTAGTTGATGCTTCATCCTGTTGTTGAAGTTTGTTTGTTCTACAGAAAAGTTGGTATACGCAGGTTACGGAAGGGATATGAGCGTATACACGCGGATTCATGCTGGGTAAGTCGCGTGTATGCTGGACGCTTGTTGCAGAAAGAATATCCGCGTACATACGCTGTTTTGTACAGGATAAAACGCGTATATGAAGTTCTGAACAGCAAGGGAAAACTCTGAAGTTCTGAACAGCAATAGGAATGTCAGAATTCTTCAGGCACAGTTTCAGGGAGTGCAACAGGCACAGGTTCAGGGGGAGCAGCTCAAAAGTCTCATAAAGCATTGTTGGCATTCAGATGTTTTGGTTGTTGGTTTCAGGAGAAGGAGCTCAGAAAGAAATTCTGGTTGCTGATCTAACAAGATGTTTATCAGATGCTGCTGGTGTCTTTCCTAAGTCTTGGTCTAGATCTGTTGTCTCTATGTCATGTATCTCTCTTGTCATATCTCTTTTATGGTATCAAGGTCATGTAACGGCCTTTGTTGGTTTCCCCACTATGCCTGGGATGAATGCTGTAATATAATTGGTTGTTTCTGTTATGTCCCCTCTTGGTAGGGAGTATGGATGTATGTATTGAGTCTTTTGGTGATAGGAAGGTCCCTTATGGTGTATAAGTCTTGGTTCTTGTTGAAGAACATATTTTGCAGATCTGGCCTTCGGTCAGGGGGAGCACAAGTCAGCACAGCCAAACAGAGATATCAACATGTCCTCAGGGGGAGCACAGCCCTTTGCCCTTGATGTCAAAGGGGGAGAGTGACTTGGTGTGATGGTTGCCATCAAGTCCAAAGGGGGAGATTGTTGGCATTATGATTCAAGTGTTGTCCTTGATGGCAACTCACTCAGAGGATGGTACAGGTGCTCAGAGGTTGGTACAGGTGATGGCAACTTAATCAGAAGACAGATCTCAGTACAGCATACCAAGGAAGCTCATACACGCCGTTTCGTTAAGCCCAAGTCGCGTGTACACGCAAGTTCGATTCATAAAAAGCGTGTGTATGTGGAAAGGTTCCTTTGGTCCATGGTGGTTAGTCCTTGGAAGTTGTGCCTATGATTTCGGACCATTGTGTCTCGACGGGCGTGTCGATCCCTAGTTTTGAAGTTGATGGTATTGTGTTACTATGGTTTTGGCTCTTGGTATTGAGTTAGGCCTAAGACTATATAAGGAGAAGAAGATCATTAGGCAAGATCATCTTTCGACAAGGCTTGAATATCTAAGAGAGAAAGAGATCTGATATGCAGGTTCTGGTTGCTTGATCTAAGCCAAGGAGAGATCACATCGGTTGATGGAAGACTAGATCTAAGGATAGATCGGGATCTAATGGTTTGAAATGCACTATCATGATATGGTTGATTATGCGTATTTCTAGATCTGCATATTGTCGCAATGTTACGTTTTGGATCTAACTAATGTCTGGTACAGCTGCAAATTGAGAAAGTTTATTTTTAGATCTGTACGCAGGTTGGCTTCGGTAAAAGAGCGTGTATACGCGGGTTTTGCTCATTGAAGTAGCGTATATCTTTTGAAGCTTGATTTTGGGTTTACAGTGGGGTCTGACTGTTATTGCAGAGTTCTGTAGTCTGCTCTGTGTTCTGGTAACTGGTGATTGACAGGGTTCAGTGGTTCAGTGATTCAAAGTTTGGTTGTTTTATGCTTCAATGATCTGTTGTGGAAATTGAATGATTTGTGGTCTTCAGATTGTAATGTTGTGCTTCAGGAATATCCAAGTCTGAAAATGTATGAAAAGTGATATCTGAAAGAAGGAAGATTGTAGGTCAGCACCTACGTACTAGTATCTTGGCTAGTACAAGAGCAAAGGGGGTTGGAGCTCCCTTCCAAGGAAGTTTGGAGAACGAGAGAAGGTTGAAGCCTTCTGCAGGTTGTAGCCTGCGTACTGGTATAAGGCTGCACCAGTACAAAAGATTGTAAACTGAAGTTTCATATTAAAGAAAGATAGAGACAACTTGCAGCAGGTGGTTTTCACCCACATTGGGTTTCCACCTTATATCTTGGTGTTCATGTGTGTGGCTTTTTATCTGTTCTGTTTTACTGCACATGTTTACTGTTAATGTGATGAATAATGTCCTGATGCACTTAATTGAAGAAAAAGCTAACTAAATTGTGAGTTTTCTTCCTATACGCTGTTTTACTTCGTCACAGTAGCGTGTACACGCTGGTTCACTTAACTGAAGTAGCGTATATGTTTCTGAGCATTTAAAAAGTTTGATTAATCAGATAATACTGATTCACCCCCCCTATCAGTGTTATTTCCAACAATTGGTATCAGAGCAGGTCCTTCAGAGAAGCTTGATCGCTTGAAGGAAGATCATTCATCATGAGCAACTACGAGAAAGAAGCATCAATCAGGCCACCGGTTTTTGATGGAACAAATTTCAATTATTGGAAGGTAAGAGTTACTGCATATCTTCAATCTCTTGGTACAGAAGTTTGGGACATTGTAGAAACAGGCTATGCTTTTCCTTTAGCTACTCCTACAGATCCAGCTGAGAAAAAGGCATATGAAACAAATGCAAAAGCAGTCAGTACTCTATTAGGAAGTATATCTCAAACAGAATTCATGAAGGTCATGCACTTCAAATCAGCAAAAGAGATATGGGACAAAATGATCACTAGCTATGAAGGAGATGAACAGGTAAAGCAAGCTAAACTTCAAACTCTCAGGATTCAATATGAGACCCTCAAGATGTATAATGATGAAAGTGTGGCTAATTATTTTCTTCGGGTAGATGAGATTGTTAATTGTATGAAAAATCTGGGTGAAGAAATAAAAGAGACTATAGTAGTTCAAAAGATTCTAAGATCATTATCCCCCAAGTTTGAATCTAAAGTATCTGCAATAGAAGAAAAGGAAAATCTCAAAGTTCTCACTATGTCTCAGCAACATGGAATTCTAACTGCTTATGAAATGAGAAAGGGAGGTCCATCAGACAGAAGGGAAGCTGTTTTAAGGCATCAAGAAAAGAAGATTACTATGAAGCAGGCCATGTTCCAGAAGAAGAGGAAGAAGAATCAAACTTTGTCAGAAATCTTCAAAGGGGTGCTGGAAGGTTCAGAGGTAAGCTACCTTTCAAATGCTTTGCTTGTGGAAGAGTAGGTCATTATGCTGCAAAATGTCCTAATAAGGATAAAGGAAAAGAACCTGCTAGATGGAATAAGAAACAAAGTGCAAATAAGAAAAGCTACTACACCCATGAAGATAGTGATGGCTTATCAAACAGTGATGAAGATGAACAAGGTAATAAATATAAGCTATTAATGGCATTTGAAGATGATGATTATGAGGACGCTGTAGATGTGGATAATCTCTATAATGAAATTACTAGACTCAAGAGATGCATAGAAGAAAAGAGTGTGATCATTGATACTTTGCAATTTCAAATTGATGAAAAGGAAAAACATCTTGAAAAACTAGAAGGTGAAATTGTTGGTCTCAGAAAAGAAATTGAGAAAACAAAAACTATTAATCTTAAGTTTGTCAAAGGATCTGAAACTTTGGATGAGATTATCAATGTGCAGCGGTCTCCTCTAAACAAGACAGGTTTGGGCTATAATGGAGAAACCTCTCAAGCATCCACCTCAAAAAGTTATCTTGATGCAGCAAGAAGAAATGAGCAGAAGAACAATGAAGATAATCAGGTAAAGCAGGGACGAATTACAAATAGAAACTATCAGGGACAATCCTTCTTAAGGGTGAACAAAAGCTACAACCAACCACAGGTAAAATCTTCTCAGTTTGGCACAAGAATAGATGAAAATAGAAATTACAATCAGTTGGCTGGTAGAATCAATAACCGCAGAAGCTTCTTCAATGGACAATGCTTTTCTTGCCATAACTTTGGTCACAAAGCAGCTCAATGTGTTGCATATAAAACAATCATGACTAGGGAAGCTCAAAAACAAAGAAGTATGACAGGGATTACAAAGAGGACCTATAACAACTTTTCAGTTCTTGAAAATGAAGTTGAATGTTCTATTTGCAATAATTTTGGTCATAAAGAGTCTGAATGCAGGAGCAGGTTTCAGGAGAAAAAGGAACAAGCCACGAGCACCAAAAAATGGAGAATAAAAGAACCTCAGACAGAAAGATGTGGGATAGCGTTTTATGCAGAAGGACAGGAAAATCTATGGTACATTGACAGTGGATGTTCGAAACATATGACAGGTGATAAAGAAAAACTCGAATCTTATTCTACTTTAGAAAAGGGAAAGAAAGTTTCTTTTGGAAATGATACTCCTGCAACTATAAAAGGAAAAGGTATTGCTCCTTTGAAAGAAAAGGTTAAGGCTGGAAATGTTTTGTATGTTGATGGATTGAAGCATAATCTTCTAAGTGTCAGCCAGATGTGTGATCAAAAAACCGAGGTTATTTTCAGATCGAATGGATGTCTTGTTCGTGATCTTGATACAGGTAAAACAGTTCTCAAAGGCAAAAGAACTCCAAATAATCTGTACATATTTGAAGAAGGACAACAACAATGCTATCTTAGCAAGGATGAAGAGCACTGGTTATGGCATCGAAGGTTGGGACATCTAAGCTTCTCACAAATAAGGAAAGCATGCAAATATCAGGCAGTTCGCGATCTTCCAGATATCAAAATTCCAGACAACACCATATGCAAATCTTGTCAGTTTGGAAAGCAAACCAGAACTAACTTTCCAGAGAAGGAAGGATCAGCCAGCTTGCCTCTTGAGCTAGTCCATACAAATGTATGTGGTCCATTTAGGAAAAGGACACCTCGAGGAGAAGAATATCTGATATTATTCATTGATGATTTCTCAAGGTTTGTTTGGTTAGGGCTTATGAAGCACAAAGATGAAGCATTCGAAAAATTCAAATCCTTCAAAGCATTGGCTGAAAATGAATCAGGACACAAAATTAAGTGCCTCAGATCTGACAGAGGTGGGGAGTTCACATCAAATGAATTTTTCGATTTCTGCGATGAACATGGGATAAGAAGAGAATTCTCTACAGCTAGAACTCCTCAGCAAAATGGGGTTGTGGAAAGAATGAACAGAACTATCCAACAAATGGCTCGTGCTATGCTCGATGAATCAGGTACTCCTGCAACCTTCTGGGGTGAAGCTGCACATGCTGCTGTTATCATTCTTAACAAAACAAATGTCCGAGTAAACAGCACTCAAACACCTCATGAGCTTTGGAG
Organism: Pinus tabuliformis; assembly: GCA_031772625.1. Lineage (NCBI taxonomy): Eukaryota > Viridiplantae > Streptophyta > Pinopsida > Pinales > Pinaceae > Pinus > Pinus tabuliformis. The sequence continues at coordinate 104,391,575 of CM062812.1, forward strand.
TGGTAAAACTCCTTCCGTGAAGCATTTCAAAATCTTTGGGAGCAAATGTTATATTAAGAACACTGATGAGCAACTTGGCAAACTTGAACCTAGAGCAGATGAGGGCATTCTTCTTGGTTATACTCCACATAGCAAAGCATACAAGTGCTACAATAAAAGACTTGGCAGAATTGTTGACAGTATTGATATAGTGGTTGATGAGAAGGGATATATTCCTAGGCAAGTTCATCATGAAGACATTGAAGAAGATGAAGGTTACTCTCAAAGGCGAAATGATGAAGAAGAAGAACCTCAAGAAGAAGAAGAATCTCAAGAAGAACCAGTGGAGCAGACAAGAATAGAAGAGAAGACTCCATCCAGATATGTCCAAAAGAATCATCCAGAAACTCAGATTGTGGGCAGAAAGAAGCAGGAGTACAAACAAGAAGGACACTTGCAGAAGCTTCAAGCTACTTGGCTCTACTCTCCTCCATTGAACCACAAAATGTGAAAGAAGCATGCAAAGATGAATGTTGGGTCAAAGCAATGGATGAAGAACTTGAGCAAATCGAAAGGAACAACACTTGGGAATTAGTTCCTAGACCAAAAGATAAGAATGTAATAGGAACAAAATGGGTCTTCAAGAATAAGTTAAATGAAAATGGAGAAGTAATTAGAAACAAGGCCAGACTTGTTTGTAAAGGGTATGCACAGCAAGAAGGAATAGATTTTGAAGAGACCTTTGCTCCTGTGGCAAGACTAGAGGCCATCCGAATGTTCCTTGCTCTCTCAAGCTTTCAAAACTTCAAGGTATTTCAAATGGACGTGAAATCAGCCTTCCTTAATGGAGACTTAGAAGAAGAAGTATATATTGAGCAGCCAGATGGGTTCATTCTTGGAAATGATCCAAACCTTGTATGCAGATTGAAAAAGGCACTCTATGGGCTCAAACAAGCTCCAAGGGCTTGGTACTATCGGTTGGACAAATATCTTCACCAACAAGGCTTTTCAAAAGGATCAGCAGATAGCAATCTCTATATAAAAGTTGAAAATAACAAATTGCTAATTCTTGTTGTTTATGTAGATGATATTATTTTTGGCAGCAATGAAGAGACCATGAGTCAAAACTTTGCCTTGGTTATGCAGAAAGAATTCGAAATGTCACTTCTTGGAGAATTGACATATTTTCTTGGATTGCAAATCCAACAAAGTGAAGGAGGTATCTTCTTGTCTCAAACCAAATACCTCAAGCAGATCTTGAAGAAGTATGGCATGGAAGAGTCAAAGCCAGTATGTACACCCATGGTTACAGGATGCAGCCTCAGTGCAAATGATGAATCAGCAGCAGTCCACCAACCCACTTATAGATCCATGATTGGGAGTTTGCTTTATTTGACAGGTACTCGACCAGATATTACACATGCAGTAGGAATGGTTGGAAGATTTCAAGCCAACCCAAAGGAAACTCATCTTCAGGCAGTCAAAAGAATCTTCAAATATCTTCAAGGGACCCAAAACTATGGCTTATGGTATCCTAGAAATACTGATCTCACTCTTCATGCTTACACAGATGCAGATTGGGCTGGAAGTGTGGATGATAGGAAAAGCACAAGTGGAGGTGCTTTCTTCATGGGTTCCAGATTAGTATCTTGGTTCAGCAAGAAACAAAGTTCGATTGCCTTATCTACAGCTGAAGCAGAATATGTGGCTGCAGCATCTTGTTGCACACAACTTCTTTGGATGATGCAGACCTTGCAGGACTTTCAAATCACTTGCACTCCACCTGTCTCTATCTTATGTGATAATACAAGTGCAATAAGCATTTCAAAGAATCCTGTCATGCACTCAAAGACCAAGCACATACCAATCAAGTACCATTTTCTTCGGGAACAAGTGCTTGAGCAGAAGGTCAAGTTGGAGTATGTTCCTTCTAAAGAGCAAGTTGCTGATATTCTCACAAAACCACTGCCCAGGGAAACTTTTGAATATCTCAGACAAAAGCTGGGAGTAGTTGATGCTTCATCCTGTTGTTGAAGTTTGTTTGTTCTACAGAAAAGTTGGTATACGCAGGTTACGGAAGGGATATGAGCGTATACACGCGGATTCATGCTGGGTAAGTCGCGTGTATGCTGGACGCTTGTTGCAGAAAGAATATCCGCGTACATACGCTGTTTTGTACAGGATAAAACGCGTATATGAAGTTCTGAACAGCAAGGGAAAACTCTGAAGTTCTGAACAGCAATAGGAATGTCAGAATTCTTCAGGCACAGTTTCAGGGAGTGCAACAGGCACAGGTTCAGGGGGAGCAGCTCAAAAGTCTCATAAAGCATTGTTGGCATTCAGATGTTTTGGTTGTTGGTTTCAGGAGAAGGAGCTCAGAAAGAAATTCTGGTTGCTGATCTAACAAGATGTTTATCAGATGCTGCTGGTGTCTTTCCTAAGTCTTGGTCTAGATCTGTTGTCTCTATGTCATGTATCTCTCTTGTCATATCTCTTTTATGGTATCAAGGTCATGTAACGGCCTTTGTTGGTTTCCCCACTATGCCTGGGATGAATGCTGTAATATAATTGGTTGTTTCTGTTATGTCCCCTCTTGGTAGGGAGTATGGATGTATGTATTGAGTCTTTTGGTGATAGGAAGGTCCCTTATGGTGTATAAGTCTTGGTTCTTGTTGAAGAACATATTTTGCAGATCTGGCCTTCGGTCAGGGGGAGCACAAGTCAGCACAGCCAAACAGAGATATCAACATGTCCTCAGGGGGAGCACAGCCCTTTGCCCTTGATGTCAAAGGGGGAGAGTGACTTGGTGTGATGGTTGCCATCAAGTCCAAAGGGGGAGATTGTTGGCATTATGATTCAAGTGTTGTCCTTGATGGCAACTCACTCAGAGGATGGTACAGGTGCTCAGAGGTTGGTACAGGTGATGGCAACTTAATCAGAAGACAGATCTCAGTACAGCATACCAAGGAAGCTCATACACGCCGTTTCGTTAAGCCCAAGTCGCGTGTACACGCAAGTTCGATTCATAAAAAGCGCGTGTATGTGGAAAGGTTCCTTTGGTCCATGGTGGTTAGTCCTTGGAAGTTGTGCCTATGATTTCGGACCATTGTGTCTCGACGGGCGTGTCGATCCCTAGTTTTGAAGTTGATGGTATTGTGTTACTATGGTTTTGGCTCTTGGTATTGAGTTAGGCCTAAGACTATATAAGGAGAAGAAGATCATTAGGCAAGATCATCTTTCGACAAGGCTTGAATATCTAAGAGAGAAAGAGATCTGATATGCAGGTTCTGGGTTGCTTGATCTAAGCCAAGGAGAGATCACATCGGTTGATGGAAGACTAGATCTAAGGATAGATCGGGATCTAATGGTTTGAAATGCACTATCATGATATGGTTGATTATGCGTATTTCTAGATCTGCATATTGTCGCAATGTTACGTTTTGGATCTAACTAATGTCTGGTACAGCTGCAAATTGAGAAAGTTTATTTTTAGATCTGTACGCAGGTTGGCTTCGGTAAAAGAGCGTGTATACGCGGGTTTTGCTCATTGAAGTAGCGTATATCTTTTGAAGCTTGATTTTGGGTTTACAGTGGGGTCTGACTGTTATTGCAGAGTTCTGTAGTCTGCTCTGTGTTCTGGTAACTGGTGATTGACAGGGTTCAGTGGTTCAGTGATTCAAAGTTTGGTTGTTTTATGCTTCAATGATCTGTTGTGGAAATTGAATGATTTGTGGTCTTCAGATTGTAATGTTGTGCTTCAGGAATATCCAAGTCTGAAAATGTATGAAAAGTGATATCTGAAAGAAGGAAGATTGTAGGTCAGCACCTACGTACTAGTATCTTGGCTAGTACAAGAGCAAAGGGGGTTGGAGCTCCCTTCCAAGGAAGTTTGGAGAACGAGAGAAGGTTGAAGCCTTCTGCAGGTTGTAGCCTGCGTACTGGTATAAGGCTGCACCAGTACAAAAGATTGTAAACTGAAGTTTCATATTAAAGAAAGATAGAGACAACTTGCAGCAGGTGGTTTTCACCCACATTGGGTTTCCACCTTATATCTTGGTGTTCATGTGTGTGGCTTTTTATCTGTTCTGTTTTACTGCACATGTTTACTGTTAATGTGATGAATAATGTCCTGATGCACTTAATTGAAGAAAAAGCTAACTAAATTGTGAGTTTTCTTCCTATACGCTGTTTTACTTCGTCACAGTAGCGTGTACACGCTGGTTCACTTAACTGAAGTAGCGTATATGTTTCTGAGCATTTAAAAAGTTTGATTAATCAGATAATACTGATTCACCCCCCCTCTCAGTATTATTTCCAACAATTGGTATCAGAGCAGGTCCTTCAGAGAAGCTTGATCGCTTGAAGGAAGATCATTCATCATGAGCAACTACGAGAAAGAAGCATCAATCAGGCCACCGGTTTTTGATGGAACAAATTTCAATTATTGGAAGGTAAGAGTTACTGCATATCTTCAATCTCTTGGTACAGAAGTTTGGGACATTGTAGAAACAGGCTATGCTTTTCCTTCAGCTACTCCTACAGATCCAGCTGAGAAAAAGGCATATGAAACAAATGCAAAAGCAGTCAGTACTCTATTAGGAAGTATATCTCAAACAGAATTCATGAAGGTCATGCACTTCAAATCAGCAAAAGAGATATGGGACAAAATGATCACTAGCTATGAAGGAGATGAACAGGTAAAGCAAGCTAAACTTCAAACTCTCAGGATTCAATATGAGACCCTCAAGATGTATAATGATGAAAGTGTGGCTAATTATTTTCTTCGGGTAGATGAGATTGTTAATTGTATGAAAAATCTGGGTGAAGAAATAAAAGAGACTATAGTAGTTCAAAAGATTCTAAGATCATTATCCCCCAAGTTTGAATCTAAAGTATCTGCAATAGAAGAAAAGGAAAATCTCAAAGTTCTCACTATGTCTCAGCTACATGGAATTCTAACTGCTTATGAAATGAGAAAGGGAGGTCCATCAGACAGAAGGGAAGCTGCTTTTAAGGCATCAAGAAAAGAAGATTACTATGAAGCAGGCCATGTTCCAGAAGAAGAGGAAGAAGAATCAAACTTTGTCAGAAATCTTCAAAGGGGTGCTGGAAGGTTCAGAGGTAAGCTACCTTTCAAATGCTTTGCTTGTGGAAGAGTAGGTCATTATGCTGCAAAATGTCCTAATAAGGATAAAGGAAAAGAACCTGCTAGATGGAATAAGAAACAAAGTGCAAATAAGAAAAGCTACTACACCCATGAAGATAGTGATGGCTTATCAAACAGTGATGAAGATGAACAAGGTAATAAATATAAGCTATTAATGGCATTTGAAGATGATGATTATGAGGATGCTGTAGATGTGGATAATCTCTATAATGAAATTACTAGACTCAAGAGATGCATAGAAGAAAAGAGTGTGATCATTGATACTTTGCAATTTCAAATTGATGAAAAGGAAAAACATCTTGAAAAACTAGAAGGTGAAATTGTTGGTCTCAGAAAAGAAATTGAGAAAACAAAAACTATTAATCTTAAGTTTGTCAAAGGATCTGAAACTTTGGATGAGATTATCAATGTGCAGCGGTCTCCTCTAAACAAGACAGGTTTGGGCTATAATGGAGAAACCTCTCAAGCATCCACCTCAAAAAGTTATCTTGATGCAGCAAGAAGAAATGAGCAGAAGAACAATGAAGATAATCAGGTAAAGCAGGGACGAATTACAAACAGAAACTATCAGGGACAATCCTTCTTAAGGGTGAACAAAAGCTACAACCAACCACAGGTAAAATCTTCTCAGTTTGGCACAAGAATAGATGAAAATAGAAATTACAATCAGTTGGCTGGTAGATTCAATAACCGCAGAAGCTTCTTCAATGGACAATGCTTTTCTTGCCATAACTTTGGTCACAAAGCAGCTCAATGTGTTGCATATAAAACAATCATGACTAGGGAAGCTCAAAAACAAAGAAGTATGACAGGGATTACAAAGAGGACCTATAACAACTTTTCGGTTCTTGAAAATGAAGTTGAATGTTCTATTTGCAATAATTTTGGTCATAAAGAGTCTGAATGCAGGAGCAGGTTTCAGGAGAAAAAGGAACAAGCCACGAGCACCAAAAAATGGAGAATAAAAGAACCTCAGACAGAAAGATGTGGGATAGCGTTTTATGCAGAAGGACAGGAAAATCTATGGTACATTGACAGTGGATGTTCGAAACATATGACAGGTGATAAAGAAAAACTTGAATCTTATTCTACTTTAGAAAAGGGAAAGAAAGTTTCTTTTGGAAATGATACTCCTGCAACTATAAAAGGAAAAGGTATTGCTCCTTTGAAAGAAAAGGTCAAGGCTGGAAATGTTTTGTATGTTGATGGATTGAAGCATAATCTTCTAAGTGTCAGCCAGATGTGTGATCAAAAAACCGAGGTTATTTTCAGATCGAATGGATGTCTTGTTCGTGATCTTGATACAGGTAAAACAGTTCTCAAAGGCAAAAGAACTCCAAATAATCTGTACATATTTGAAGAAGGACAACAACAATGCTATCTTAGCAAGGATGAAGAGCACTGGTTATGGCATCGAAGGTTGGGACATCTAAGCTTCTCACAAATAAGGAAAGCATGCAAATATCAGGCAGTTCGCGATCTTCCAGATATCAAAATTCCAGACAACACCATATGCAAATCTTGTCAGTTTGGAAAGCAAACCAGAACTAACTTTCCAGAGAAGGAAGGATCAGCTAGCTTGCCTCTTGAGCTAGTCCATACAGATGTATGTGGTCCATTTAGGAAAAGGACACCTCGAGGAGAAGAATATCTGATATTATTCATTGATGATTTCTCAAGGTTTGTTTGGTTAGGGCTTATGAAGCACAAAGATGAAGCATTCGAAAAATTCAAATCCTTCAAAGCATTGGCTGAAAATGAATCAGGACACAAAATTAAGTGCCTCAGATCTGACAGAGGTGGGGAGTTCACATCAAATGAATTTTTCGATTTCTGCGATGAACATGGGATAAGAAGAGAATTCTCTACAGCTAGAACTCCTCAGCAAAATGGGGTTGTGGAAAGAATGAACAGAACTATCCAACAAATGGCTCGTGCTATGCTCGATGAATCAGGTACTCCTGCAACCTTCTGGGGTGAAGCTGCACATGCTGCTGTTATCATTCTTAACAAAACAAATGTCCGAGTAAACAGCACTCAAACACCTCATGAGCTTTGGAGTGGTAAAACTCCTTCCGTGAAGCATTTCAAAATCTTTGGGAGCAAATGTTATATTAAGAATACTGATGAGCAACTTGGCAAACTTGAACCTAGAGCAGATGAGGGCATTCTTCTTGGTTATTCTCCACATAGCAAAGCATACAAGTGCTACAATAAAAGACTTGGCAGAATTGTTGACAGTATTGATATAGTGGTTGATGAGAAGGGATATATTCCTAGGCAAGTTCATCATGAAGACATTGAAGAAGATGAAGGTTACTCTCAAAGGCGAAATGATGAAGAAGAAGAACCTCAAGAAGAAGAAGAATCTCAAGAAGAACCAGAGGAGCAGACAAGAATAGAAGAGAAGACTCCATCCAGATATGTCCAAAAGAATCATCCAGAAACTCAGATTGTGGGGCAGAAAGAAGCAGGAGTACAAACAAGAAGGACACTTGCAGAAGCTTCAAGCTACTTGGCTCTACTCTCCTCCATTGAACCACAAAATGTGAAAGAAGCATGCAAAGATGAATGTTGGGTCAAAGCAATGGATGAAGAACTTGAGCAAATCGAAAGGAACAACACTTGGGAATTAGTTCCTAGACCAAAAGATAAGAATGTAATAGGAACAAAATGGGTCTTCAAGAATAAGTTAAATGAAAATGGAGAAGTAATTAGAAACAAGGCCAGACTTGTTTGTAAAGGGTATGCACAGCAAGAAGGAATAGATTTTGAAGAGACCTTTGCTCCTGTGGCAAGACTAGAGGCCATCCGAATGTTCCTTGCTCTCTCAAGCTTTCAAAACTTCAAGGTATTTCAAATGGACGTGAAATCAGCCTTCCTGAATGGAGACTTAGAAGAAGAAGTATATATTGAGCAGCCAGATGGGTTCATTCTTGGAAATGATCCAAACCTTGTATGCAGATTGAAAAAGGCACTCTATGGGCTCAAACAAGCTCCAAGGGCTTGGTACTATCGGTTGGACAAATATCTTCACCAACAAGGCTTTTCAAAAGGATCAGCAGATAGCAATCTCTATATAAAAGTTGAAAATAACAAATTGCTAATTCTTGTTGTTTATGTAGATGATATTATTTTTGGCAGCAATGAAGAGACCATGAGTCAAAACTTTGCCTTGGTTATGCAGAAAGAATTCGAAATGTCACTTCTTGGAGAATTGACATATTTTCTTGGATTGCAAATCCAACAAAATGAAGGAGGTATCTTCTTGTCTCAAACCAAATACCTCAAGCAGATCTTGAAGAAGTATGGCATGGAAGAGTCAAAGCCAGTATGTACACCCATGGTTACAGGATGCAGCCTCAGTGCAAATGATGAATCAGCAGCAGTCCACCAACCCACTTATAGATCCATGATTGGGAGTTTGCTTTATTTGACAGGTACTCGACCAGATATTACACATGCAGTAGGAATGGTTGGAAGATTTCAAGCCAACCCAAAGGAAACTCATCTTCAGGCAGTCAAAAGAATCTTCAAATATCTTCAAGGGACCCAAAACTATGGCTTATGGTATCCTAGAAATACTGATCTCACTCTTCATGCTTACACAGATGCAGATTGGGCTGGAAGTGTGGATGATAGGAAAAGCACAAGTGGAGGTGCTTTCTTCATGGGTTCCAGATTAGTATCTTGGTTCAGCAAGAAACAAAGTTCGATTGCCTTATCTACAGCTGAAGCAGAATATGTGGCTGCAGCATCTTGTTGCACACAACTTCTTTGGATGATGCAGACCTTGCAGGACTTTCAAATCACTTGCACTCCACCTGTCTCTATCTTATGTGATAATACAAGTGCAATCAGCATTTCAAAGAATCCTGTCATGCACTCAAAGACCAAGCACATACCAATCAAGTACCATTTTCTTCGGGAACAAGTGCTTGAGCAGAAGGTCAAGTTGGAGTATGTTCCTTCTAAAGAGCAAGTTGCTGATATTCTCACAAAACCACTGCCCAGGGAAACTTTTGAATATCTCAGACAAAAGCTGGGAGTAGTTGATGCTTCATCCTGTTGTTGAAGTTTGTTTGTTCTACAGAAAAGTTGGTATACGCAGGTTACGGAAGGGATATGAGCGTATACACGCGGATTCATGCTGGGTAAGTCGCGTGTATGCTGGACGCTTGTTGCAGAAAGAATATCCGCGTACATACGCTGTTTTGTACAGGATAAAACGCGTATATGAAGTTCTGAACAGCAAGGGAAAACTCTGAAGTTCTGAACAGCAATAGGAATGTCAGAATTCTTCAGGCACAGTTTCAGGGAGTGCAACAGGCACAGGTTCAGGGGGAGCAGCTCAAAAGTCTCATAAAGCATTGTTGGCATTCAGATGTTTTTGGTCGTTGGTTTCAGGAGAAGGAGCTCAGAAAGAAATTCTAGTTGCTGATCTAACAAGATGTTTATCAGATGCTGCTGGTGTCTTTCCTAAGTCTTGGTCTAGATCTGTTGTCTCTATGTCATGTATCTCTCTTGTCATATCTCTTTTATGGTATCAAGGTCATGTAACGGCCTTTGTTGGTTTCCCCACTATGCCTGGGATGAATGCTGTAATATAATTGGTTGTTTCTGTTATGTCCCCTCTTGGTAGGGAGTATGGAGGTATGTATTGAGTCTTTTGGTGATAGGAAGGTCCCTTATGGTGTATAAGTCTTGGTTCTTGTTGAAGAACATCTTTTGCAGATCTGGCTTTCGGTCAGGGGGAGCACAAGTCAGCACAGCCAAACAGAGATATCAACATGTCCTCAGGGGGAGCACAGCCCTTTGCCCTTGATGTCAAAGGGGGAGAGTGACTTGGTGTGATGGTTGCCATCAAGTCCAAAGGGGGAGATTGTTGGCATTATGATTCAAGTGTTGTCCTTGATGGCAACTCACTCAGAGGATGGTACAGGTGCTCAGAGGTTGGTACAGGTGATGGCAACTTAATCAGAAGACAGATCTCAGTACAGCATACCAAGGAAGCTCATACACGCCGTTTCGTTAAGCCCAAGTCGCGTGTACACGCAAGTTCGATTCATAAAAAGCGCGTGTATGTGGAAAGGTTCCTTTGGTCCATGGTGGTTAGTCCTTGGAAGTTGTGCCTATGATTTCGGACCATTGTGTCTCGACGGGCGTGTCGATCCCTAGTTTTGAAGTTGATGGTATTGTGTTACTATGGTTTTGGCTCTTGGTATTGAGTTAGGCCTAAGACTATATAAGGAGAAGAAGATCATTAGGCAAGATCATCTTTCGACAAGGCTTGAATATCTAAGAGAGAAAGAGATCTGATATGCAGGTTCTGGGTTGCTTGATCTAAGCCAAGGAGAGATCACATCGGTTGATGGAAGACTAGATCTAAGGATAGATCGGGATCTAATGGTTTGAAATGCACTATCATGATATGGTTGATTATGCGTATTTCTAGATCTGCATATTGTCGCAATGTTACGTTTTGGATCTAACTAATGTCTGGTACAGCTGCAAATTGAGAAAGTTTATTTTTAGATCTGTACGCAGGTTGGCTTCGGTAAAAGAGCGTGTATACGCGGGTTTTGCTCATTGAAGTAGCGTATATCTTTTGAAGCTTGATTTTGGGTTTACAGTGGGGTCTGACTGTTATTGCAGAGTTCTGTAGTCTGCTCTGTGTTCTGGTAACTGGTGATTGACAGGGTTCAGTGGTTCAGTGATTCAAAGTTTGGTTGTTTTATGCTTCAATGATCTGTTGTGGAAATTGAATGATTTGTGGTCTTCAGATTGTAATGTTGTGCTTCAGGAATATCCAAGTCTGAAAATGTATGAAAAGTGATATCTGAAAGAAGGAAGATTGTAGGTCAGCACCTACGTACTAGTATCTTGGCTAGTACAAGAGCAAAGGGGGTTGGAGCTCCCTTCCAAGGAAGTTTGGAGAACGAGAGAAGGTTGAAGCCTTCTGCAGGTTGTAGCCTGCGTACTGGTATAAGGCTGCACCAGTACAAAAGATTGTAAACTGAAGTTTCATATTAAAGAAAGATAGAGACAACTTGCAGCAGGTGGTTTTCACCCACATTGGGTTTCCACCTTATATCTTGGTGTTCATGTGTGTGGCTTTTTATCTGTTCTGTTTTACTGCACATGTTTACTGTTAATGTGATGAATAATGTCCTGATGCACTTAATTGAAGAAAAAGCTAACTAAATTGTGAGTTTTCTTCCTATACGCTGTTTTACTTCGTCACAGTAGCGTGTACACGCTGGTTCACTTAACTGAAGTAGCGTATATGTTTCTGAGCATTTAAAAAGTTTGATTAATCAGATAATACTGATTCACCCCCCCTCTCAGTATTATTTCCAACACCCATTTCCCTGAGTTTGTCTTCCATGTGGCCAATATCATCAACTCCTTTGGACTTGGTTATCTGCATCCACCTATGCGTTCTCACCCTCTATTTTTTCAATTTGAAAAACAGTGGAATTGCAAATTTCTATGGGATTATCTTGCCTCCTCAAGTAGTCTATAATAGAGTCAAGATTAGGCTGGGGGTCAGGTTCTTGTAGCTCTTGTGCTTCCTCTTTCACCTCTGTCTATCCTCCTATATTTTCCTCAAGTTTTTGTGTCTCCTATAGTTTGGATAGTGTCTCCTGTAGGACTATTTTAGCCTCCTTTAGGTCTGGTTTGGGGTCCTGTAGAATTTCCTTTCCCTTAAATGTAGAAGATCTTGTAGTCCTCCTTCATAGGTTATGGGTTTCTTGGAAGGAGATTCTTTAACCTTGGTAGATGGTGAATCTTCAATGTTAATGGGAGTCTTTGATGAGGGCTGAGGTTTTCCTGTTTTAATTCTGGTACTCTTCCTTGCCCTGAAATACATGGAGGTTTTTCTTTTCCTCTTCTGCTTCTGCTTGATTGGTGTACTAAGGGTAGTGAGGGTAGCTGCTGCTTCTCTTTCCAAAGTTTCAGGGGATTCTTCTCTTTGCTTTGCCCTCTCTGCCTCCTTTTCTCCCTCTTCTGTCTCTTTTTCCTCCTCCTGCTCTATCTCTTTTTCTACCTCCTGTTCTATCTCTTCAACTCTCCCCTCCTCTATTTCTTTTCTTTCCTCTTTCCTCTCTTGCTCTACTATGTCACCACTGGCTTCATCTTCTCCTCCTTGCTGTTCTCCCTCCTCACTGATAGCAAGACTGATATCATAGGTTAATGCCTTGATGTCATCCTCAGCTGTCATATTTCTGAAAACTTCCCATGTTATAGGGATTGTAAGGGTATGGAGGGCTTCTTCTACTAGGATCTTGATTAGGCCATGGTGAGCTAGCTGTTGTGAATTTCCTTCTTGTACCTTTGTGCTGAAGTCAATGAGGGACTGAAGGAGAAAGTAAGGGATACTGAGCTTTTGATGTGCTGGGGTATCCATGCCATATCTCAATTCTTGGAGGATTCTGAAATGATATCCATAAACAATGTTGTGCCTCCCCTCACAAGAAATTTATTTGATCACTTGGTAGCTAACCTCATCCCAAAGATATGGTACACTAGCCCTCATAATTCCATTTTTGTCTTCAACAGGGGTTTCATTATCTTGGAAAAAATTCCTCTTGGTAGCCTCGCCAATTATTTTCTCATCTTTACTCCAAGGGAGCCCAAGAGGAAGGGTAGGGACCCTACTAATGAATTCAGGGGTTACTTCAATGGGAAGGCATCTAATGGTTATAGTAGCATGAGTTCTTGTGTGAAGGACCAGAGAGAGAGCAAATTCATGGGCAATTTCATCATCAAACCCTCTAAACTTCTCAAAGAAATTCATCCAGTTTTCCCTTGTAAATATTTCCACCACTTGAGGATGTGCATAGAGTATAGTGGAGTTAGTGGGATATTTTCTCATAAACCCCCCTATCATACTACCTGTACTTCTTTTGAAAAACCAGATATCGAGGTGTAGACAAAGAATTTTGAGTGAAATAGAAAAACAGAGGGGACTGTGTTTTTTTTTAAACAGAATTTTTTTTTATGTATTTCTACCCTCTTGAAGACTCATTTTATCTTCAATTTGAGACCAAATCTTTCACATTTTGATATTCAGCAGAGAAATTCATGAACCCTACCTCTTCAGATTGAAATTCATGCCAAAAATCACATTTCCTCCCTTCAAAATGACTCATTTCCCCTCCTGTAGAAGCCTGTTGTCCCTCCTATAGATTTCTTGTAGGTGCTCCTGTAGAAAATGCCAAGAGAAAAAATATGGAAGAAATCAATCGAGGATGGTGGATACGAGGCTATGGGGGCATAAGAAGACTACAGTGTGGCTGAGTTACGAGGAGAAACTGAAGAAAAGGTGGTGAGAATGTGTGGGGAGGAGTGCTCATTACCTTTTATGGTTGTTTTCGGTTATGAGTGTTGAGCTGGCAAGGTGTACGTTGCCTAGATTAGGACCTTTGGTCCCCACCTGCTTGGTCATCATGACCCCCCTCGTAATCATCACCTCATTACTGCATCAAAGTTAACTCTTCCTCCCATTATTTGTCCTTCGCATCTTTTTCTTGAGTTGACTGTGCGCACGTGTGGGTGATATCTCGGTTAAGTGGAGTGAACTAAATGAAGGTGGCCAAGTTAACTGGCCACATTTCCCTCTTTTGATTTCAACCATCTCATTGCCTTTGTATGATTCTTAATTACACAAATGCAAATAGAGGAGTGACTTAGCTACTTACTTGTAATCCAAGTGTATTTGTTGCCATCGACTATGAGGTGTTGTGGCTTTCACTGCTGCATGCCTTCATTTTCCCTCATGCATGTTGTCTCATCTTGTTGAAGTGTTGTTGTGTGTTTCTGTAGGTTCTTCTTTGCTGGAGCTGAGCTACATGTGCCTTTTCAACCTTTATATGTGTTGTCCCTTACTGTTGGTGCTAGAATTCTATGGGATCAGCTGCTACAAGAATTCCTATGGGAGCTCCTGTAGCTGCTTCTCCCCTTTAAACTTCAGCTATTTCACTATGCTTGGAGCTCGAGAATGATGCCAGAGGTGGAGAGGAATGATGGAGGGATAGTAGGTAAGCTTCAAGTAAAGTTGATGGTGCCTTTTCCTCCTTTTATTTTTGTTTTTTTTTTCAAAACTGAAAAAATTGTTTTTCTATGTTTTTTCTCGAAAAGGAAAAAAATAATAATGATGCTTGGAGTGTGATGCAGGCATGGAAATGATCGCAAGGAGGTTTGAAGATGGTAAGAGGGATTATAGGTTCTTCATGAAGCTTTTCTTGTCCCTCAAACTGCCTCATGTAGATATTTTTGGCTCTCTGTAATTCCTACAGGAGCCTCCTGTAGAAAAAACAAAGCCTCTTGTAGAAAACACAGTTTTGGAAGAAGAGGTACAGTGGGGTGAAAGAGATGCAAAAAATGATGGAGGAAGGTGTGGAGAATATGAGATGGATGTTGGTATGAATGTCAAGGTCCCCTTGGCACCTTCTTCTGCTACCTGTAGTCCTCCTGCAAACCTGCAATGCAATAAAAATTCATTTTTTCTTTCTCCTTTTTTTTTTGAGAACAACTAGGGCACCTTAGAGAGGTTTTCACCTTAATTTCCTAACCTGGGTGCCTCCAAGGGAGGTTTTCACCTAGGGATATTATTATTTTCCCTTTTGTTTTGACATCACTGGGCCGCCTCAGAAGAGGTTTTCAACCCAATGATGGGACTCAAGCGCCTCATGGAGGTTTTCAGTTGAGTCCTTATTTTTTCTCCTTTTTCTTCAGTGAGTGGGTTAAGTGGAAGCTAAGACATGCTCCACTACCATCACTATTTTATTCAAATATTCAATAAACTCTCACTTGGAGAGGGGCTTCTTGTAGACTTTCAACTAATGTCCATTGACAAGCATGGGGATGGCTTCATCATCAATGATTCTGATCAGAACTGAACCATTGTCATTGCATTTCTCCACAATGTAGGGTCCCAGCCATCTTTTCCTCAGCTGTCCTTTGAAATCCTTGTATCTTTAGTGCTCAATCTACCTCTTGGAATTGCTTCTCCCTGATATTTCTGTCATTCCATATCTTTCTCTAAAGCTGAACTACCTCTGTATGGACAAGGGCTTGCAATCTGTATTCATCCAATCCATTGAACTGAAGTAATCTCTCCTTCTGTGCATGGCTGAGGTCTAGGTCTAGCTGAGTTGCCATCCTTAGGGTATTGAATTCAGACTCTATTAACAGCGAATCCTTCTTCCCATAGACCAGTTCATAGGGTGTGAATACGATGGTGGTCTTCCATGTTGTGTTTTAGGCCCAAGTGGCCTCAACTAATCTGTCCGCCAAGTCTTTTTTATTGTTGCTCACTACCTTGGTTAGGATCCCTTCCAATGCTCTACTAGTGACCTCCACTTGCACATTGGCTTGTGGATGGTAAGGGGTGGAAGTCCTGTGCTTAATCTCATGATGTGTGACCAGGTCTTCAATCAGGTTGGAAGTGAACTGACTACCTTAGTCTGTGACCAACTCTCTCAAATACTCGAACTTGTAGAATATGTTTTCCCCCAAAAATTCAGCTACTTTTTCCTCTGTTGTTGCTTTGATTTCTTTTGTCTCTACCCACTTTGTCAGGTAGTCGGTGCACACAATGATGTACTGCTTCTACTTTGAAGGGGGGTTGATAGGCCCCACAAAGTCCATGCCCTACTTCTCAAATGGCTCAAAGGTCACTTGAGGTTGCATGGGCATTTCATCCTTTGGAGTGGGTTTCCCCATCCTGTGACATCGATCACACTGGCTCGTGTATCTCCTCACATCCTGATGAAGAGTGGTCCAGTAGTAGCCTGCTTGCAATATCTTGAAGGTGGTTCTTTTTGCTGCAAAATAACCTCCACAAGGCCCATCATGACAGGTCAGGAGGATGTCAAAGACTTCCTCCTCCCTGACACATCTTCTCAAGATATGATTTGGGCTAAGTTTTGAGAGATTACCTCCAATCCAGGTGAAAGGGGCACTTTTCCTTACTATCTTTCTCTTCTCTTTTGAGGATAGGTGTGGTGGGAACTGTGTTGAAACCAAGTAGTTTGCTATATCAGAAAACCATGGAGAGAGTATTGATATAGCAAATAGGTGTTCATCTGGAATTTGGTTATCCACCATTCCTTCTTCACCTACAGGAAAATTTACTCTAGACAAAAAGTCAACAACAATATTCTCTTTATGGGGCTTATCAATAATGGTCAGATCAAACTGCTGCAATAAAAGCAACCATCTAATAATGCGAGCATTTACATCTAGTTTTTTATTAAATATCAAATTGCAGCATTATCAGTGTGCACAAAGGTTTGATAGCCTATGATATAATGTTTGAATTTTTTTAAGGAATGCACAAAAGCTAGGAGTTCCTTCTCGGTCACTGTATAGTTTAACTCTACCTTTGACAAGTTTTTTCTTATAAAGTATATGGCGTAATGTAACCTTTCATCAATTTTTCCTAAGGCTGTTCCTATTTCTTTGTTCTAGGCAGCTGTGTAAATGTGAAAGGGTAGGGCCCAATTGGACCTCTGAGAATTGGGGCAGTCACTAGCTTGCTCTTCAAGGTATCTAGGGCCTCTTGACAATTTTCTGACCATATGAACTCAACATCTTTGCCTAGGAGGCCAAAAAAGGGAGAGGCTAACTTGTTGAAGTCTTTAATGAATCTCCTGCAATATCCAGCTAAGCCTAGGAAGATTCTAACATCTCTCACCTTTTGAGGAGGTGGGACCCTTTGGATGATAGCAATTTTGTTGGGGTCCACCTGCAATCCATGTTGAGATATTGCATGACCTAGTACGGTCCCTTCAGTCATCAAAAGTTCACATTTTTCCAGACTGAGGGGTAGGTTCATCTCAATACACTTATCTAGAACTTTTCCTAGGTTAGATAAAGCTTCCTGAAAGTCAGAGCCATAAAGAGTAAAATCATCCATGTATTTTTCTATTGCATCATGAACCAGTTCAAAAAATATACTCAATACCACTCTTTGGAAAGTGGCTAGAGCATTTGCACAAACCAAAAGGAAGGACCTGGTGTGAAAAGGTACCCCAAGGACAAGTGAAAGTGGTATTATCTTGGTCTTCCAGGCTGATTTGAATCTGATTGTACCTGCTAAATCCATCTAGGAAGGAGAAAAACCTTTTCCCTACCAGACTGTCTAACACTTGATCTATGAAAGGTAAAGGAAAATGGTCCTTTTTAGTGGCTTTGTTCAATTCTTGATAGTCGACACAGATTCTCCACTCACCATTTTTCTTTGGCACTAGCACCAAAGTAGAGACCCATTCACTATCAGAGATGGGATAGATGAATCCTGCATCAAGCAATTTCTACAGTTCTTCTTTAACAATATCTTTAAGTGTTGGGTTCATCCTCCTTTGAGGCTGCATGACTAGCTTGGAATCTTCCTTGATGTATATATGATGAGTACATACTAAAGGGTGCACTCTCTTCATCTCCTTATAACTCTAGGTGAAGGCATCTAGATGTTTTCTCGGTATGCTGCATAGCTCCTTCTCTTCGGAAGTAGATAGGGATGGATTGATTTTCAACGTTCTTTTTGGGCTGAACTCTATATTTTTAACACAAGGAGAAGTGGGGTCGGCTACATAGAGATTAGTTGAGGGGTTGTTTTGGATTTCTCTTACTATGTCTTCTAATGGTGATACACTGGGAAGTGGATTCTGAATCAAATTTTCAATCATATCATCCTCATCTTGTGGTTTTCCCCCCACGACGATTTCTAATGTACAAAGTGGTGCAGAATAAACTTCATCCTCATCCTCCTCCTCCAATCAAAGAGGTAGATCATGTTCTAGCAATGGTTGGGCAGGAGGATATAGGATTAACTACTTGGACATGTGTCCATTATTTATGGTCACGTTCCCAGCTCGACAGCTAATGTAGGCATCAACTGCAGCCAACGAGGGTCTTCCCAGAATGAGAGGATACCCAGTGAGTTTTGCCTTTGGCTAGAGAACTAAGAAATCAGCAGGGTACTCCCAAGAATCAATGGAGACCATCACATCTTCTACAATCCCCTCAGGGATCACTGTGGAGAGGTCTGCTGGCTATAGCACTGTCGTGGTCTTCCTTAAGGAGCCTTGGAGGTTAAGTTTGAGAATTGTGTTCTTTTTCATCACATTAATGGTAGCTCCCAGATCAATCAAGGTATGTGGGACCATTGTGCCATTGATGTGGGCATCAACTATTGGGCTTCCAGTGTCTAGATATTTGGACAGATTATTTGCCCCAACATCAGGTCAGACAGTTGTCCTATGACATTGATGGTTGGGGCATCTCTCTTGTGCCTTCCTGGATGCCTGAAGCACTTCTCTTGATCAACCTATTGTAGATAGGCACACCTTTTATGGCTTGGAGAAGTGGTATCTTCACACATAAATGTTTCAATTATCCCAAGAGTTCAGTCTCTTCTAGGGTAGGCTGGATTGTCATGGATAGTCTCTTAGGAAAGGGTGGATTTGCTTTAGGTTCACTTTCCTCTTTATCTTCCTCAATCTCCATAGGTGGAGGCTGGCTTTCTGGGAGAACTTTGACGGATCGCAAGTTAATTTCTTGAATCTCCACGGCATAAGTTGGGCATGATGGTTCCCCACTATACACTTGTTGAGCCTATCTGTTGTTCGGGTTTAGATTTGGCTAGGCAAGCATTTGGGGTTGCCTTGGTGGAGCAGAAGGTAACGGTTGTGGTTGGTGTTGAAGCCTCGAAAATCGCTGCAACAACATCGGGGATAACCACCCGGTTCGAACCTTAGTACAGCTCCTTTTCCGTTTGGAATAGTGGCTCCGACTGGGGATAATGGGACCAGTTTCCCAAAATGGATAAACGGGATGAATGGATGATTTATTAACTAAAATAACGGTGAGCGAATAACTAAACTATTAACAAGAATACATAAACTATAATCTATCCCGGGAACTTATTTGAGCTTTAAAGCACAGCGCTTGATGATCTGTGTCTATAAACAGGCATATAGATGACTCTATTTAACAGACATAGACATTAATTCATTCATGATTACTATGCTTAAATAGTTAAGCAAAGCGATTAAAGCGATATTACCACACTTATCATTTATATCATTGACATATACATGATTGAAAAGAAACACATCATAAAACATCCAATAGTGGAATGAATATAGATCTGCTATTACAACGCATGCATATAATCAATAATAGCAAGAATAATCACATAACAATTCATATGAAAGGAATGAATTCAGACATAGATAGAAATACCATATGAGCTGCTTGACATTCCCAATATCAATCGCTACTTGTAGTTCTTCCTTCAACGTAAAAACATTCTCAACAAAGACAATAGTGCGCAATTGCATAAAAAGCTTCCTTGTTGAATTAAGAACAATTGGTCCAGTTTCATAAAAGAATATTGACTGAAGCACAATAGTGCAAACTTCAGCCTTTTAAGTCTGGTACAAAACTTTACGACCCTTTCCAAAACAATGAAAGGGTCTATAAATACTAAATTAATCTAAATATCTATTAAACTGAAATCCTACTAAATTGGTATCAATAAATTTTGATCCTATTTCCCTCAGTGATCTGGCAATCGGTGGCATGGTTCATCAAGTAGGCTGCTTGCCTTTAAATCGGAGCTGACTTATCGGAAGCATTGGCTCTACTTCAGGAGGTTTGTTGAGGCGCGAACGGAGCTGGGCGGCATAGGTGGCATCCTGAATATCGGGAATTATATACCCGATTGCATCTATTAGGCACTTAAGGGCGGCTCTCTGTGTGTGCGGCTTAATCAGGAAGAGCCAATATGCTTCGAAGGTTAAACTATTAATTCCGGCGATTAATCTCCCTTTTTCCTCTAAATCAGGGTAACATGATTGCTCCAATATGTTTGTTGTTGTCATTTTTCCTGGTGTACATTGGGAAATCATATTTGCTAAGTAGAGAGTGTTGTTAACTAGTTCAACTAGATTGCTGGAAGTTGACTTGCATCTTGAAGCCACCCTCTCTGCTTTCATTACCTGAGTCTGCCACTCTGTGAAGAGTATATCTTTATGTGTTTCTAAGATCCTGGGCAAATTTGCTGCTCTCCCTTGATCAGAATCTTGCCAGTCAAGATATGCAGTTATGATCTCTTCGGCTTGGTCTAACTCATTTCTGGCCTTCTCTACCTACTGATTTATGGATGTCGTTAACTCACACAGTGGCTCTGCCTGAGCGATTTGTTGACACAGGAGCCTAATTTGGGATATTAATGCAGTGTTTATTTGCAATGCTTCTGCTCTGAATTCATTCACTTGTGGAGCGCCCTTTATTCTTTCGAGCTGCGATGACAATTGAGCGATTTGCTCATCCTTTGTTTTCATCATTTGCTCGTTTGCCGCCCTTAATTGTGCCAATGCCTCTGATAATTCTTTCTGTTTCTGAATCGTGCTTTGGTCGATCCTTTGCTTTTCTGCCTGCAATTGCTGAGTTAATTGACTGTTCGCTTGTTGTTGTGTCAACAATTGCTGCTCCGCCTGTTCTGCCTTCTGCTTTGATTCAGCCAACTCTGCCTGTAATGCGAAAATTTCTTGGTCCTTGGTTTTTAGTAAAAGACTTACCTCCGATGCCTTATCGATTGTCGCTGCCGAATAGGCTCCCGCATATTGTGATAGTTTTGTCAGGTCATCGGAGGGGTCGAATTCCTCCTTCCAAACCACGCTGCCCGTAATAGTTTGCTCTAGGACAAGGGAAGGTTGATCAATCTTCCTTCTTTTCCTTTGTCGTTTTACCACTGCTCTATGCCTCGGGCTGTAGAAAACATCCAGGGGAGGAATATCTTCTACTTGGAGAATGATTTGGTCGAAGGGATCTTTTGGTATTACTTCAACATCCTTAGAAATGGGTGGGCCATTGATTCCACTTAGAACCTGAGGTGAAGTGATGTCCCGTGTATCGTTTGTCTTGGAAGTGTCTGTATCTTTGGAGCATTCCAACCCACTGATGATAGAGTCAAATTGCTTCCATTCCTGGAGCAATTTAGGGTCAATACGGGTATCTATATTGACATCAATGGTGGTTTGTTTCTGCTTTTCGGCTTCGGACTCCTTCCGCACTTCTTCCTGCTGTTTCTTCTGTTGCTCCTCTTGTTCTTTCCTTTGTCTTTCCTCTTGCTCTTTCATTTGTTGTTCCTCTATCTCTTTCCTCTGTCTTTCCTCCTGTGCTCTCTTCTTCTTTTCTTCCTGTTCTTTCCTCTGCTTTTCCTCCTGTTCCTTCTTATGATCCTTTGTTATAACAGGAGGTTCCTTTGACTGTTGCCGACCAGGCTCCCTTGATGATGCCATTGGGGTTGTTGCTAGTAAATCTAGAGGCAGAGTTTGCAACCTCTGTTCTCTAAGTTTATTGAATTCAGTCAAACCTTCATCATTATACTTTGCTATGGCGAATTGTCTAACCTGACTTATCGACTCAGCTGAGGAGAACAGGTCATCAAAGATATCTTCCTTATGATCAAATCTTGTCAGTTTGGCCTGTTCTAATGCATTATAGGCAACTTTATTTGGATCGAAATGCCTATTTGGGAGAGTCGCTAGAGTCAAGGATTGAATTTTTGTGGCTTCCTTTTCTGCATGTTTGAGGTCATGCAGGGTATATACACCACACCTCAAAGGAAAAGAGGGCCAGCCTTGCTTCTTATTCTTCTTGAGCGTTTGTGTAACACTCTCTGCAATGATTTGGTAAGAAATTTCCCTCGCTAGCAGTTTATCTGGTATATACAAAGGGAGGACATGGGGTCTGGCTTGGCTGCCGAAAACTCTTATGTAGGTAAACCTCTCCTCTCCAAACCATCTACCTATTCCAGTTAAATCAATTCCGGCTTGATAGGAAATCTTGGGAGCAGGTCTATCAAAAATGGAATAATGAATAGGCAACATAAAGCCATTACAGACTTGGTATAGATGATGTTTATAAGAAGATTTCCACAATTTCTGGTGATATATATGAATAGGCGAGGGGTCTTGTGTAGTCCACCTCCAGCCGAGTATGGGGAATTCAGAGTTAAAACAGAGGGTATCTAGAATATAAGCACTATAATAAAATGGGGGAATTACCCTTTCGGAAATACGGGTCTTGTTTCTAAACTCAAGCACAGCTTGTGCTAATTTGTCAGAAAGGATAGTGGCCCAATCCATAATTACACTGTTCACTGCTGCTTCCATTAGAGGAACCATTTCTATGGTAAAATTAGCAGAGTCATGCAATCCCCATAATCTACACACCATTATTCCCGCATAGCAATAAGGAGAAGCCAGAGAATCAACCGAGTACTTACCGGAAGATTCATGTTTGTGTTTGGCTGGATTTTGTCTCTAATCCCGGATGGGTTCGGATTCAACTTCGTTGTCGTTTGCAAACTTCTCCAGGAACGCCTTATTATATATCTTCTCAGGCTCAGGCAAATGATACATTTGCCTTAGATCATTCGCCCTGAATGATCCGAAAATTCTCCCTTCTCTGGTGCTGAAAGTTCTATCCAAGATTGGGATTTCTTCAATTGCCCATCGCACGACGTCTGTGTATGGGAGAATTTGCTCCTTGGTCGCTATCCTGTGAAGGAAAGAGTCGGCTAAATCCTTGAGAGTACTCTCAGACTTCCGAAGTAAATCCACACTAGCTTCTACTACTATCTTTACTGGTTCTTCGGCTTCAATCAGGTTGTAAGTGCCTTGCCAAGTAACTCTAGTAAGACCCGTACATGTAGTATCAGATATCAAGCCCTTCTTTTTGTCCACGAGAGCTTGTCCTGCAGCTGGTGTAGCGGAAATGCCTATGGTCTTCTTGGATTTCTTCCCCATCTTGCTTGAGCTTTCTTCTATGGATAAATTCTGCACAGCGGCAAAAATAAACGTAACACAGAGGTATGCTAATGAAAATCCAATACGGGAAAGATATATATTGATCAAAGCGTGCCGAGAGATTAACTCTTAAAAATGGCTGCGGATCCAATCCATGGGAAGATCTTACAGATACATTAAATGGCCGTTTAAGACCTGCCACCCCTTAAATGCTCATTACACCAATATTCGGCCGAATGGCCCGCTTAAGCGTGCTATGGATGTTTTGGTGGTTGAGTGCAGGTGATCAATTATTTAAGAGATCAGGCTTTAAATATGAATAGATCGTAAAATCCCTCCATTTAACGGCTTTTTTGAAATCCGCACTATATCATAATCGGGCGTTGGGAACACTTTAAATCCTTATGTTGACAATTTTTGAAACCCCGATTGCCGATAGCGATATCGCATCGCATCGGGAGAATTGGTGTTATAGAAACATATGGATAGCATACCACCGATCGCCGATAGCGAAATCGCATCGCATCGGAGTGAATGGGCATAACAATGTGCATGGATAGTGTATCGCCGATTGCCGATTGCCGATTGCGCATCGCATCGGGGATATGACCTGGGCGCCTTATTATTGTGCATAGGATATTGCCGATTGCCGATTGCGATATCGCGTCGCATCGGGGTGAATGGCTCAAGGTGCTTAGACTGCATATAAGGTATCGCCGATTGCGCATCGCATCGGGGCTAATGGCATGGGGGCGTTTTAAAATGTGCAATAGAGTATTGCCGATAGCCGATAGCGAAATCGCATCGGCGGAGACCAATGTGCCACTTATTTGTGTTTTCTATGTCATTGCGATATGCGATCTTGCGATCGCTTTATCGCAATAATAAAAGATTGTTTTATTTGATCAAAAATGAGTTTTTCCAAAGGTTTTATATAATGTCTTCATTTGATTTGCGGACCTTTTGCAATATTGATACCAATTAACTTCTAAAGGGACCCATTTCATAAAATAATTTTGTAAATATAAATGATATGAAATGGGGGGTTGTTGTAGGGCACAACAATTGGCGATTCGCTGGAAGAACCAGTTATCTCTGAAAAGTACAGAAATACTTAAACTTTTGCAAAAATAAAGTTCTAATCAAAGGGGAAAATTCTAATATAATTAGGTATATATGCATCCCAAGTAAAATGAATCTATTTTTTGATAATTTCCTCTCTTTTTTAAGAAAATAGATACATTCTAAGTTCTAAATAGGCCTCTATAGGTTTATAATGATAAAACAGAAAACTTCTCCAATTCAGCTTTTTAAAGTGAACTCCTCTGTCATAGGTAGAGCCTCTGCTGCCAGCAAACGTTTATAGTTTCGACAGGGATACCATTTAACCATGCTATTGTTCATTGTTCCATTCAATTAAGAGTGTGATTAACAGAATGAATTCAAAACATGTTTTCATATTTTGTATTTCATTTCCCTTTTTCTGTTATTAATAAGCTAAAAAGCCATTGTCCTGGTTTGGTGGCCAGCTGTTGACAATGCCATTCACTGGTAGTAATCTAATCGAACAAGCTGGCTCGTGATGAGACCCCTTGTCTTATAATTTCAAGCCATTACCCTGTTTTGGTATGCAGTATTGGTAATGTCGGTTAAACTATTTCCCTATGAACATGGTAAGCAGGCTTGTAATAAGACCTCTTATCTTTAATATCAGATATTTTAGAATTACACTCTGAATAATCATAAACTTTAGTGAATGGGATGAACAATCTTCTCCTTAAGAGTAAATGGATGACAGGGTAAGAGTTGAAGATGCTGAAATTGGATTAGCTTCTATCTTAATATTGATAACCTTTTGAGACCGATTTGAAAACAGAAAATGATTTACAATACTTTTAAACTTCTGAGAGGAGTTCACAAAACTTGAAATGTGGTTTCAGAATACAATGATACCTAATTTCCTAGAAATCATCCCTTTTGGTTAAGAGTTCTATTATTTTAAAAGCAAATATCACTGTACTCATGTAGATCAAATTTTCAAACACAGCAAAGGTCAATAGTAGATACCTTACAACATTATTTTCAGCAAATCCTACAAACTACAAAAACCTATCAAACTAAAAAGGAGAAGGGGTTACCTCCTCAATTAAAGAATTTCTTCAAGATAAGGCCATTGACGGGGAGAGAATCTCTCAACCCTGATAAGTCTTGCAATATAAAGGTCGAATGGCCTACCTTTTCACAGATCTGGAATGGTCCAAGCCACATCTTCTGGAACTTGGTGTGTTTTCCCTTATCCTCATGGGCTTTGTCCCATTTCAGAACTAAATCACCAACTTGAAATTGTTTTGGACCGGATGAGACTGAATCAAAAGCTGCTTTGATGATTTGCTGATGTTTGGCATGAGTAACCCTAGCTTTTTCTCTTTCCTCTTCTAATTTTAGAATTTGATCATGCCTAAGCTGAATAGAAGAAGAAGGAGTTTCCTCAATGTACTGTACTAGGGCTAAATAAGGAAGAACAAGATTTGTGGGCAATACTGCTTCTTTTCCATACACAAGATTGAATGGGGAAGATCCTATGGAAGCTTTTTGTGTTATCCTATCAGCCCATAATGCAAACATTAAGGATTTGTGCCAGTTTTTATGATTTTGTTCTATAGTTCGCTTAATGATTTTAATCAGATTCTTATTAGTAGATTCTGCTAAGCCATTACCCTGGGGATAGTAATTAGCAGAATACTTCAATTTAAACCCTCTTTTAATAGCGAAATCAAACATAGCATTGCCTGAGAAATAAGATGCATTATCAAAAACAAGAGCATTTGGGACACCAAACCTGGTAATGATGAATTGATCTATGAAC
Organism: Pinus tabuliformis; assembly: GCA_031772625.1. Lineage (NCBI taxonomy): Eukaryota > Viridiplantae > Streptophyta > Pinopsida > Pinales > Pinaceae > Pinus > Pinus tabuliformis. The sequence continues at coordinate 104,417,418 of CM062812.1, forward strand.
TCAATGATTGCTTCAGAATTGGCTGTCTTCAACGGAATGGCCTCCACCCACTTAGTAAAATAATCGGTAGCAGTAAGGATATACTTATGTTGTTTGGAAGATGGTGGAGTAATCTCCCCAATGATGTCCAATCCCCATTGTTCAAATGGTTGTTCAATGTTGACTGGTTGCAGAGGGAGAGCTGATTTACGTTGTCTTCCACTAGAAGTCTGGCAGTTGAGGCATTTCCTTACATATTCGTGGGCATCTCTAAACAGAGTAGGCCAATAGTATCCAGCATGAATAATTTTGTGAGCTGTTGTGTCAGCTCCAAAATGTCCTCCTGCTGGTCCATCATGTAACTCCTGCAAAACCTTTTGTGCTTTAGGTTTCTCAAGGCATCTTAATAAGATAGAGTCATAATTCTGCTTGAAAAGCACATCATCAATAATTGTAAAATTCTTTGCTTTTAACCTAATGGCCCTTTTGTTTTTATAAGACAGGTTTGGAGGGGCATAACCATTCTTTAAATAAAAGATTAAATCTGCATATTGAGATTGAGAATCAGTGACACTTATCTGGTTGATTTCTTCAGTTTGATTTGTATCGCCTGATTCTGGAATGTTGGATGATCCTGCCAATATCCTGCAAAAACCTTGACCCCTAACAATCTTTGCTGGTTTTATTTCTAAGTCATATTCTTGAAGTGCTGTGACCCAATTTGCCCTTTTTTCACCCAGTTCTTTTTGGATTAATAGTTGCCTAACTGCAGGGAAAGGAACTATGACTTTTGTGTGGGTTTTCAAAAGGAAGGGTCTATAATGCTTGACTGCTTTAAATACAGCAAAGGCTTGTTTTTCTACATCGGAGTAATTCAATTCAGCACCCTGAAGATTTGAACTGAAAAATGAAATGGGTGCTTCCAAATTGTGATCATTTAATTGCGTTAGTACTGCAGCATAAGACAAGTTGGATGCGATGGTATACAATGTAAAATGATTAGAAAAATTTGGAGTATTTAAGGCTGAGGCATTAATTATTGTTTGCTTGATTAGATCAAAAGCTTCTTTCTCTGCTGATCCCCACTTAAAGACTAAATTTTTCTTAATCAGTGTTTGAAGTGGCAAAATAATTTGAGAAAAATCTGGAACAAATCTTTTAACAAAATTGATCTGGCCTAAAAATGACTGCATTGATTTTTTATTGTGTGGGAAAGGGATTTCAGAGATTTCTTTGATCCGATCAGGATCAATATAAATGCCATCTTTGGACACAATAAATCCCAAGAGCTTTCCTTGATCAAGAGCAAAGAAAGACTTTTTAGGGTTAAGAGAAATACCATATCTTTTGCAACGCTGAAAAATTTGATTTAGATCATGCAAATGATTATATCTTTCCTTAGAGAATACAGTAATATCATCTAAATAGACGACTACTGTTTTATTAATCAACCCTCTAAAAGCTATATCCATAGCTCTTTGGAATGTCGCTCCTGCATTTATAAGTCCGAAAGGCATTTTCTGATATGCATATGTTCCCCATTTTGTTCTGAATGTAGTTTTAAGCTGGTCATCAGGATGAACCAGTACTTGGTTATATCCTGAGAAACCATCTAGAAAGGACATTAGTTTGGAGCCAGCTACCGATTGAAGTATTTGCTCCATAGTAGGTAATGGGAAATTGTCTTTCAAGCTCGCTTTGTTCAAATTTCTGAAATCAATACAAATTCGAATGTCGCCATTTTTCTTTCTGACTGGTACCATATTAGAGACCCAATTTGAGTGTCGGACAGGAAAAATAATCTTGGCTTTCAAGAGTTTGTTAAGTTCTGATTTTATCTGGCTCTCTAAGTTTGGATGTATTTTTCTTAACTTCTGCTGAATCGGTTTCTGGTCGGGAAGCATTGGAATGGTGTGCTAGATAATGGATGTATCATAAGTCTTCAAATCTTCGTACTTCCAAGCAAAGACCTGTTTGTTTTTTCTTAACAGTCTAATGAATGCCTCTTTCTCTTCAAAGGAAAGTCCTAATCCTAAATTAATATTTTGAGGAGCTTGCTCAGTACCTAGATTTATCAATTCAAACCTAAGGGTAGAGCTTTGGAGCTTTGCATTAGTTACAGGTTTAAACCTGTCTTTAATATCATAAAGATCTTCCAGCTTTACCACAGGCTTAGGAATTGCATTTTCCTGAGGTGTTTCTCTCATTTGTGAGTCATGCTCATCTTCCTCAATGATTTGATTATCATAGGACTTCTCAGAAATTAAGAATTGTAAAACATCCTCATCATGGTTGAATACTCTCCAATTAGTGACATTGTCAGGCACTGAAGGCCTAAAAAGCAATTCTACGGAAAATCTATCTGGGCTGTAGTCTTCCGAAGGTAGGAGCTTGGAAGCTACATTAGCTAGGAGATCGGCTGCCGAGTTTTGGGACCTGGGAATGGAGGAAATGTTGAATGCAGAAAAGTGTGAGGTAAGTTCCTGTACTAGCGATTGATAATGTTTGAGGTGATTTGAAAGACAATGGATTGCATTCCTCACCTGTTTAACAATAATTTCAGAATCGCCGAATACTTTTAAGTATTGCACTTTAAGACTGATTGCTTTATATAATCCCTGGACTAAAGCTTCATATTCGGCTGTATTGTTAGTGCATTCAAATTCTAGCCTACAAGACAGCATTGTCTTTTCTCCTTGTGGGCTAACCAAAATACATCCTGCTCCTGAGCCCTCGCTAGACTTGGACCCATCGAAATATAAAGACCAAAATAAAGAGGTATTAACAAATGTATTTACAGTTTTCTCAGCATCATTGAGACATCTAGACCTATTTGTTTGCGAAAAATTCTCAATCTGAGATGCAAAATGATTAACAGAGAAAGGGGATGGTTGGGCAACAAAGTTGCCAAAGAATGACTCTGATGAATAATTCCCCAAAATGTTGTTGTTGAATGCTACCGGCTGGTTTTCTTGCTCAAATTCAGTAACTGTGTGGATCATATGTTTCTCTCGATCGACCCTTATTTGATTTGGCTTGCCCTTGTAGGGAAGCCACATATGTGACCAATCAGTGGAAATATATCCATGCAATTTCTCAGACCAATCCCTACTCAAAATTAAACCGTAAAATTCAGGTATATCAGCTATTAGGATATCAATCCTCTATACTATTCTTGGATCAGCAGATAACCTAATGGTTACAGAATTAATTTCTCCTAAAACCTGTACTTTGGTCCTGTCCAACTGTACAATATGAATAGCAGACTTTTGGGGTTCTATGTTCAGTTTAGAACAAACTGACGCTGGCATTATGTTAGATGATGCCCCTGAGTCAATTAAACAGTTGTGCAAGTTTCTGTTGTAAATCTCATAGGTTAGAAGAAAGGGTGGAGTATGAGAATTTGATCTATCTCCAATCAGAACTGAATCGGTAGCTTCAACCATTCCTGGAGGAGGTTGGCCTGAATCATTAGCAGCTTTAGCACTGGGAAGAGGCGTAGAAGGAATAGCATTTAATTCTTTAAGAAGTAATTTCTGCTGATGCTTTAACTTACTAAGCTCAAACATAGTAATGTTTGCTTTAGTTTTCTTCATGTCATCAACAATATTATACTCCATTGGATCTAATACCACTAATGTTTTAGATGTTGAAGGAGTATTAGAAGTTGAAGGCTGGTTTTGTGGAATAGCTATAGGTGATTTCTTAGCAGGTGTTTTTTCCTTAGTTGTAGCGGCACCAGCACTCCTTTTCTTTGATGTTACCTGAACAGGTTCGGAAGTACTTTTGCTTCTAGTAGTAACTGGGAATGCTTCTTCTTCGTTGTCGGTATCGGAGTTGGGGAGTATAAAATCCCACATTCCATGACATTCTACTACTTCTTCTTCATCGCTAGTTTGTGAAATTGATTCCTCTTCCTCTTCTTCTTGTTCTGAATCAGCATTAGATATGACATTGGGTGGCTTTGATTCATTTTTCTTAAAAGTTCTAAAGGGCCTTTTGGTTGATGTCTCAACTACCTGTTTCTTTATTTCAACCATTTCATTTGATAAAGTTTTTAGGACTTTTTGCAAACCTTCCATGTCATAGGGGTCTTTTGAGGTTTTCTTTCTTGAGTCACCTTTAAAAGAGACCTTTTTGGCTTTTCTGTCTTCCAGGGCAGGTTTCTTTTCCAGGGCATTGATGCGTTTCTCCACAGCAAGCGCTTCTTTCATGTTTTTGGCTAAGGTAGGTTTCCCAGCTCTATCTACAAAGATGGCTATATTGGCAGGCAGAGCTGTTATATACCATTCGCTCCGAATTTGTTCACTTGGTTTGGAGGCTGTAGGGATTTTATTTAGGAGTTTACTGAAGCAAGCATTAAATTCCTTAATTGGTTCCCTAGGCTCTATTCTCAAATTGGAGAGGTCATTTATTAGGGTAGCCAGAGACCTATCATCTCCATATTTGGTAAGAAATTGCTCTTGGCAAGTGTTCCAACTGGTAATGGAACAAGATGGTAGGGAAAAATACCAGGATCCTGCTGATCCTTGCAAGGTATAAGGGAAAAGCCTAACAACAACATCTTCTTCTGTTACTCCTTTCAAGTTGACTGCCAACATGAAATTGTTGATGTGTTCCTCAGCCTAGGTCCCATTATCTGGATTAAACTTGGGTAGCCATTTTTCAGGAAGATCTGGTAATGGATGCAATGGTGCAGGCATATTGACTGCACCAGGTCTGGTCCATGGATCTGCCATTATAATAGCAGTAGTGGTTGATACTACCGCTGGAACTCCAGATGTCTGGGAAGGAAATAATGTTGAGGAATGAGCAGGTTGGGATGTTGAAGCTTCTAATCCCTGGTGAACGACAATATGTAATGGGGGAGTGGATGGTTGACTTTGCAGATGAGAAATTGAAATGGAGGATGTGGATGAAAGCTCTTCACTGTTAGATCCTTCAGTATTTTTCTTCGCCTTTTTCCTTTTGGGTAAAGGGAACTCAGTGGGTTCAATACCGAGCTTTTCGCTCTGAAGTCTGGTGAGAGGGTGAGGTAAATTGAACTGCGAAGTCGCACTGCTTTGTGATATCTCAGATTTCTGTGGCGAAATCGAGAAGCTCTGAAGTTTGTGGATAAGAGACTGAACTTCAGGTGATTCAAGACTTAATTGTTCTGGAGTATGATGGGTTTGAGCAGTGGTAGTTGATTCCTCTTCTTCTTGTTTGGATACTGGCGAACCAGCATGCGAATGAAAAGTTCGAGGGGATTCGGAGGGAGAATTACTCTTAGAATGGCTTGCAGATTTGGGTTTGTTTGCCATTCATAGTCGGCCCTCCTTCTAGCGCCAAAAATGTTGAAGCCTCGAAAATCGCTGCAACAACATCGGGGATAACCACCCGGTCCGGACCCTAGTACAACTCCTTTTCCGTTTGGAATAGTGGCTCCGACTGGGGATAATGGGACCAGTTTCCCAAAATGGATAAACGGGATGAATGGATGATTTATTAACTAAACTAACGGTGAGCGAATAACTAAACTATTAACAAGAATACATAAACTATAATCTATCCCGGGAACTTATTTGAGCTTTAAAGTGCAGCGCTTGATGATCTGTGTCTATAAACAGGCATATAGATGACTCTATTTAACAGACATAGACATTATTTCATTCATGATTACTATGCTTAAATAGTTAAGCAAAGCGATTAAAGCGATATTACCACACTTATCATTTATATCATTGACATATACATGATTAAAAAGAAACACATCATAAAACATCCAATAGTGGAATGAATATAGATCTGCTGTTACAGCGCATGCATATAATCAATAATAGCAAGAATAATCACATAACAATTCATATGAAAGGAATGAATTCAGACATAGATAGAAATACCATATGAGCTGCTTGACATTCCCAATATCAATCGCTACTTGTAGTTCTTCCTTCAACGCAAAAACATTCTCAACAAAGACAATAGTGCGCAATTGCATAAAAAGCTTCCTTGTTGAATTAAGAACAACTGGTCCAATTTCATAAAAGAATATTGACTGAAGCACAATAGTGCAAACTTCAGCCTTTTAAGTCTGGTACAAAACTTTACGACCCTTTCCAAAACAATGAAAGGGTCTATAAATACTAAATTAATCTAAATATCTATTAAACTGAAATCCTACTAAATTGGTATCAATAAATTTTGATCCTATTTCCCTCAGTGATCTGGCAATCGGTGGCATGGTTCATCAAGTAGGCTGCTTGCCTTTAAATCGGAGCTGACTTATCGCAAGCATTGGCTCTACTTCAGGAGGTTTGTTGAGGCGCGAACTGAGCTGGGAGGCATAGGTGGCATCCTGAATATCAGGAATTATATACCTGATTGCATCTGTTAGGCACTTAAGGGCGGCTCTCTGTGTGTGCGGCTTAATCAGGAAGAGCCAATATGCTTCGAAGGTTAAACTATTAATTCCGGTGATTAATCTCCCTTTTTCCTCTAAATCAGGGTAACATGATTGCTCCAATATGTTTGTTGTTGTCATTTTTCCTGGTGTACATTGGGAAATCATATTTGCTAAGTAGAGAGTGTTGTTAACTAGTTCAACTAGATTGCTGGAAGTTGACTTGCATCTTGAAGCCGCCCTCTCTGCTTTCATTACCTGAGTCTGCCACTCTGTGAAGAGTATATCTTTATGTGTTTCTAAGATCCTGGGCAAATTTGCTGCTCTCCCTTGATCAGAATCTTGCCAGTCAAGATATGCAGTTTTGATCTCTTCGACTTGGTCTAACTCATTTCTGGCCTTCTCTACCTGCTGATTTATAGATGTCGTTAACTCACACAGTGGCTCTGCCTGAGCGATTTGTTGACACAGGAGCCTAATTTGGGATATTAATGCAGTGTTTATTTGCAATGCTTCTGCTCTGAATTCATTCACTTGTGGAGCGCCCTTTATTCTTTCGAGCTGCGATGACAATTGAGTGATTTGCTCATCCTTTGTTTTCATCATTTGCTCATTTGCCGCCCTTAATTGTGCTAATGCCTCTGATAATTCTTTCTGTTTCTGAATCGCGCTTTGGTCGATCCTTTTCTTTTCTGCCTGCAATTGCTGAGTTAATTGACTGTTCGCTTGTTGTTGTCTCAACAATTGCTGCTCCACCTGTTTGCCTTCTGCTTTGATTCACCCAACTCTGCCTGTAATGCGAAAATTTCTTGGTCCTTGGTTTTTAGTAAAAGACTTACCTCCGATGCCTTATCAATTGTCGCTGCCGAATAGGCTCCCGCATATTGCGACAGTTTTGTCAGGTCATCGGAGGGGTCGAATTCCTCCTTCCAAACCACGCTGCCCGTAACAGTTTGCTCTGGGAAAAGGGAAGGTTGATCAATCTTCCTTCTTTTCCTTTGTCGTTTTACCACTGCTCTATGCCTCGGGCTGTAGAAAACATCCAGGGGAGGAATATCTTCTACTTGGAGAATGATTTGGTCGGAGGGATCTTTTGGTATTACTTCAACATCCTTAGAAATGGGTGGGCCGCTGGTTCCACTTAGAACCTGAGGTGAAGTGATGTCCTGTGTATCATTTGTCTTGGAAGTGTCTGTATCTTTGGAGCATTCCAACCCACTGATGATAGAGTCAAATTGCTTCCATTCCTGGAGCAATTTAGGGTCAATACGGGTATCTATATTGACATCAATGGTGGTTTGTTTCTGCTTTTCGGCTTCGGACTCCTTCCGCACTTCTTCCTGCTGTTTCTTCTGTTGCTCCTCTTGTTCTTTCTTTTGTCTTTCCTCTTGCTCTTTCATTTGTTGTTCCTCTATCTCTTTCCTCTGTCTTTCCTCCTGTGCTCTCTTCTGCTTTTCTTCCTGTTCTTTCCTCTGCCTTTCCTCCTGTTCCTTCTTATGATCCTTTGTTATAACAGGAGGTTCCTTTGACTGTTGCCGACCAGGCTCGCTTGATGATGCCGCTGGGGTTGTTGCTAGTAAATCTAGAGGCAGAGTTTGCAACCTCTGTTCTCTAAGTTTATTGAATTCAGTCAACCCTTCATCATTATACTTTGCTATGGCGAATTGTCTAACCTGACTTATTGACTCAGCTGAGGAGAACAGGTCATCAAAGATATCTTCCTTATGATCAAATCTTGTCAGTTTGGCCTGTTCTAATGCATTATAGGCAACTTTATTTGGATCGAAATGCCTATTTGGGAGAGTCGCTAGAGTCAAGGATTAAATTTTTGTGGCTTCCTTTTCTGCATGTTTGAGGTCATGCAGGGTATGTACACCACACCTCAAAGGAAAAGAGGGCCAGCCTTGCTTCTTATTCTTCTTGAGCATTTGTGTAACACTCTCTGCAATGATTTGGTAAGAAATTTCCCTCGCTAGCAGTTTATCCGGTATATACAAAGGGAGGACATGGGTTCTGGCTTGGCTGCCGAAAACTCTTATGTAGGTAAACCTCTCCTCTCCAAACCATCTACCTATTCCAGTTAAATCTATTCCGGCTTGATAGGAAATCTTGGGAGCAGGTCTATCAAAAATGGAATAATGAATAGGCAACATAAAGCCATTACAGACTTGGTATAGATGATGTTTATAAGAAGATTTCCATAATTTTTGGTGATATATATGAATAGGCGAGGGGTCTTGTGTAGTCCACCTCCAGCCGAGTACGGGGAATTCAGAGTTAAAACAGAGGGTACCTACAATATAAGCACTGTAATAAAATGGGGGAATTACCCTTTCGGAAATATGGGTCTTGTTTCTAAACTCAAGCACAGCTTGTGCTAATTTGTCAGAAAGGATAGTGGCCCAATCCATAATTACACTGTTCACTGCTGCTTCCATTAGAGGAACCATTTCTATGGTAAAATTAGCAGAGTCATGCAATCCCCATAATCTACACATCATTATTCCCGCATAGCAATAAGGAGAAGCCAGAGAATCAACCGAGTACTTATCGGAAGATTCGTGTTTGCGTTTGGCTGGATTTTGTCTCCAATCCCGGATGGGTTCGGATTCAACTTCGTTGTCGTTTGCAAACTTCTCCAGGAACGCCTTCTTATATATCTTCTCAGGCTCGGGCAAATGATACATTTGCCTTAGATCATCCGCCCTGAATGATCCAAAAATTCTCCCGTCTCTGGTGCTGAAAGTTCTATCCAAGATTGGGATTTCTTCAATCGCCCATCGCACGACGTCTGTGTATGGGAGAATTTGCTCCCTCGCCGCTATCTTGTGAAGGAAAGAGTCGGCTAAATCCTTGAGAGTACTCTCAGACTTCCGAAGTAAATCCACACTAGCTTCTACTACTGTCTTTACTGGTTCTTCGGCTTCAATCAGGTTGTAAGTGCCTTGCCAAGTAACTCTGGTAAGACCCGTACATGTAGTATCAGATATCAAGCCCTTCTTTTTGTCCACGAGAGCTTGTCCTGCAGCTGGTGTAGCGGAAGCGCCTGTGGTCTTCTTGGATTTCTTCCCCATCTTGCTTGAGCTTTCTTCTATGGATAAATTCTGCACAACGGCGAAAATAAACGTAACACAGAGGTATGCTAATGAAAATCCAATACGGGAAAGATATATATTGATCAAAGCGTGCCGAGAGATTAACTCTTAAAAATGGCTGCGGATCCAATCCATGGGAAGATCTTACAGATACATTAAATGGCCATTTAAGACCTGCCACCCCTTAAATGCTCATTACACCAATATTCGGCCGAATGGCCCGCTTAAGCGTGCTATGGATATTTTGGCAGTTGAGTGCAGGTGATCAATTATTTAAGAGATCAGGCTTTAAATATGAATAGATCATAAAATCCCTCCATTTAACGACTTTTTTGAAATCCGCGCTATATCATAATCGGGCGTTGGGAACACTTTAAATCCTTATGTTGACAATTTTTGAAACCCCGATTGCCGATAGCGATATCGCATTGCATCGGGAGAATTGGTGTTATAGAAACATATGGATAGCATACCACCGATCGCCGATAGTGAAATCGCATCGCATCGGAGTGAATGGGCATAACAATGTGCATGGATAGTGTATCGCCGATTGCCGATTGCCGATTGCGCATCGCATTGGGGATATGACCTGGGTGCCTTATTATTGTGCATAGGATATTGCCGATTGCTGATTGCGATATTGCGTCGCATCGGGGTGAATGACTCAAGGTGCTTAGACTGCATATAAGGTAATGCTGATAACCAATCGCCGATTGTGCATCGCATCGGGGCTAATGGCATGGGGCGTTTTAAAATGTGCAATAAAGTATTGCCGATAGCCGATAGCGAAATCGCATCGGCGGAGACCAATGTGCCACTTATTTGTGTTTTCTATGTCATTGCGATATGCGATCTTGCGATCGCTTTATCGCAATAATAAAAGATTGTTTTATTTGATCAAAAATGAGTTTTTCCAAAGGTTTTATATAATGTCTTTATTTGATTTTCGGACCTTTTGCAATATTGATACCAATTAACTTCTAAAGGGACCCATTTCATAAAATAATTTTGTAAATATAAATGATATGAAATGGGGGGTTGTTGTAGGGCACAACAGTTGGGTAGGTGGTGGAGGTAGAAGAGTAGGCAGAGAGTTGTATTGGGGCCTCCACCCCTGATGAGATGCATTCCACTAAGGTTGTGGCTAAGCATAGGATTGAAATGAATGGGTGGTTATTTGGGCATGATATTGAGATGTGAAGGACCAAGGAGGAGGCATGGACCAGGAAGGATGAGCGAGGGGGGCCCAAGAAGGTATGGAGGTGACTTGGTTGGGGTTGTAGTATGCCTGAGATGTCCCTTGCATCCCCTGCTAGTATGGTCTAGGTCCATGCGGCCTCCTTTGGTTGATGTAATAGATATGTTTAGTGACTCATTCGGCCCCTTGGTATATATCCTTAAGTCCGGGCAAGCAAGGGCACTTATCTATAGAATGATATTCTTCACAGATTGAAAAAACCTTTATAGATTTCAATGGGAATTCATTCCTAGGATGCCTCCTAGTGCATCTACGCCAAAAAATGGCCAAAGCCCTCTCTTCTTCCTCTTGTTTTCCTTTGATATGTAAGGTATCCATTTGCATGGCAAGATTCTGCAACATATCACTCTTGAAGTCTTCCAGCATGTTTCCAATTTCACCTTTAATGGATGAATTGGAAGATGAGGTACTGGCTATGGGTTAACTCCCCCTACCTTTCTTTATGGCTACTCTAGAATGGTTTCTAAAAATGGTCTTTATGTCCTCATAGGATAGTTGGTAGATGTCTCCCCTGGGCAGTAGATGGAGGGTGTCTAAAAGGTATTCCTGAATTCCCTTGAGCAAGACCAACTTCTGAGACTCAGGATCAAGCGTACACCTGGCCCTTTTGTAACTAAGTTGGAACCTATCTTCATAGTCTTCCAGGGACTCATCACTTCCTATGGTCATTCGGAAGATTTCTTCATTAGTATCTTTTGACCTACAATAGTCTTGATACATGTTGTTAAAGGCCTACTGCATCTGAGCCTAATTTGTGATGCTATTGCCAAGTAATCCCATGAACCAGCGTAGTACTGCATCCTTAAGAGTAGAAGGGAACAGTTTCAACTTTTGCTCGTCTTCTGCATAGTCGTAAGTTTGAAAAATGACAGCAAACTCGAACAAGAGGGTGTCAATATCTTCTGTAGTCAAACCATGGAAGTGAAGTAGGGCTAAAGGACTTATATTCTTCATTTTGGTGTCCCCATTGGTCTCCCAAATGGGGAAGGTACCCTCTATTCTCTCTACATTTCCCCTAGCATTTTTGTTTTCAGCCATTAGCTCCAGAAGAATGTATTCTTCTTCTTTTTCTTCCCCTATAGGTTCTTCAAATATTTCTGGAAGTTCACGTAAGGGTTCTTCTTGATTGCAGCCACCAAAGAAGAGAGATGGTTGGCTATGTGAAGAAGTGGGGGTGTTGTGCAAAAATTTTCCTAAGTTATCTCTACTCCTACGAGGCATGAAATGAAATATTTTTGGTTGGTTTTTTTTGTTTCTTTTTCCCCACACTGAAAGTACCTGTACAAACTAAAAGTGTAATTGAACAAAACAAATTGCAACTAGCTGAAATGAACTTGCTAAATGGAAATTTGCAGAATTGAAAAGGAAAGCAAGGAAATGCAGAACTGAAATAAAAGAAATGACTAGTCTACTTTGGCCGAAATAAACTATTAGCAGAATGTTACAATCAGAAATAGAAGTAGTAATCACAGAATACTCTGACGCTTCCCCAACAATAGTGCCAAAAATTGGTGAGCGCTAGTATTGCAGCAAGAATGCTACAACTCCTAGGCTGCCAACTTTACTTTTATCAACCCGGTAGTTCGTAACAAACTTGGAAGCGTCGATGCTATATGCACAAGCACTAGTTCTCATTGCAGGTTGTCACTTGGTCAACCGGCGTGAGATCACTAGAAGCTCAAGCCAATTTCTATAGATTTCAGAAGAAGCTCTATGTTTGATGAAAGGAAATAAATATTACTCTACGGATGCTATTCTAACTGCAGAAAGGAGAAAGACTGGAATGTAAAGAAAAACTTAGTAAACCCTAATTAACAAGGTAATTCTACTTTTGCCAAAAACATTATGAAAACCATGAAAAAAATGCCATTACCTATTCAAGGAAGTAAACAACATCTAACCATGCTATTTATGAAAGTAAATAAGCAAAAAACATATTTTTGGATTTTTATGTTGTTTTATGTGAATTTAACATGCATCTAATTTATTGTGTGTGAGTGTGGCAGTGAACAAGTGGCGTTAGAGGGCGGTTTTGGAGCTTGGGAGGATGTAGGATGGTGTGGATGGGTCCTAGGAGGCCTTAGGTGGCCTTCTGGAGGCTTTTCCCACACTCAGCCTTCAAAAGGAAGCCTACAGGGAAAGCTACAGGAGGAGGACATAGGAAAACTACAGGAGGAAAACTGGGAAACTACAGGAGGCCTACAGAAGGAGGCTGAGAGGAATTTTCATTATTTTGAGGGTGTGGGAGTGGGTGGAAAAGGTGGATGAAGGTTAGAATAAGGTGTCAGAGTGCCTAAGGTCTACCATGAATCACCAAGAGAGAGAAAGATGATTGGGTTTTCTCAAGGAGAGAGGAAGAAGTTCTATGAAAAATGAAGGAAACTAGGGCAGAATTGAGGTGAGATTTAGGAGACCTATAGGGCACGGATCAGATAAAGGGTGTGATTGCTAGTAATCTAGCCTACTAATGGAAGCGATCTGCTGCATAGAAACTGACAATCAACCAAGTAAATCAAGTAACCAATAAAATGAGTGCATCCTAGGAAAAACAGAGTTTTGCATTAAAATGGCCTAAACTATGATGTATAGAAGGAGATGTTGGGAAATGTTGTAAGAAAGGAAAGTATGCAAAAGTACTATTGAATCAGGAAGTGAACATGTTAAAGAAGATCTAAAGCAAAGAAAAACTGGACTATCAACCTACTAGAGAGATGTAAACACTAGAAGTCTTAGGAATGAGGAAAATCTGTGTTTTTGGGGCAACAAGGGAGTCTTTGCCTCAAATCATGGTCCCAAAGGGAGGAAAAAAGGCCAAGGCACTGTCGCTAGCCTTTTGAATATTCTCTAATCACTGTTTAACCTACTACAGAAAGCACAAATGGAAGCACGCTACTAAATCATCAAAAGCAACCTATTCTTAACCATAAGAGAAATACATCTAACAACAAACTAATCTACAAACTGAAGTAAAGCATACAAATACAAGTAAAGAGAAGCTTGGATACTTGGAATGGATCCTAACCCAAGAGCTTCATCCCTCTGAGGTAACTCAGTGCTAGCTCAAAAAAGGATTCCATCTTCATTTTCATAAAATAGCAAGATTACATAAAACTATCATAAAATAGTAAGCTCAAAACTTGAGTAGAGTTTACACAAGAAAAAAAAGTCGACCCTAGTGAGGCCCTAGGCCTCTCTACTTATACATCTAAAGCTACCAATAGCTTCCTTAAAATTAGGGAGGCATGGCTTCCAAAACTCAAGATAACTATCAATCATCTTCCACTTTCTCAGCTGCCTTCTAGTGCATGACTCGGTTGCTTCTACTCCGAGGTGAATGAAGGGGAATTTGAAGTGTGGAGCAATAAATGAGGGGGATTCCCTCCTATAATTCCTCTCCTCTGTCTACTTTGAGTTATTGCTGCAGTTTAGCCACTAGATCCTTGACTTTGACCTCGAAATCCATCAATAATCTTCATTAAATACATGTTAGACCACATGGCATAATAACTAACTCAACTCACCCTATAAGCATAAATATAATCCGAAAATCATACAATAAGCTAAGAGAATGGTTGATTTGACTAGGTTAGGAGGCAAAATGAGCCCATATAATTACCCATTTATGAGGCTCATCAAATGCTACTGTCTAAAGCATGGAAGTTCAAGACATCAAACATCACTATTGTGCATGTAAAGGACTGAAATAATCTGTTTTGTTCTTTTTATTTTTTTTATGGAAAATCAAGTGTAAACCCTAATCTCTTTTGGTGATGTGGCAAGTGGCTTAGTGATACTGGTGGATGGTTGGGAGGTTTAGGAGATGATTGGAAGGTTTGGGTGACCTGGCATGGCTTCCTAGAGGTTTTCCCTCAATTCGGCCTTAAAACAGGGCACTACAGGAAAACCTACAGGATATATTAGAAACTTATAGGATTCCATTTTTTTCTATAGGATACAACCAAGAGAAAAAAAAAGTTGATGGAGGTGATGGAAGGCTGAGGGAAGGTGCTAGATGGGTGGAATGCAGTGAGAAAATGCCTAGGATCACTCAGAACTCAAAACCAAGGTTAGGAGATGGTTGGATTTGCTCAACATGCTTGGAGGAATTTCTATGTAAAATGATGAGATTGGTGAAGGTCTTGGTGAAGAAAGGAATGATTATGGATGGATGAAGTTGGAAGGTGGTTTCCTGCTATGAGCTCCCTTTATACTTCTAAATCACCTGCATTGCATCAAACATTTATAATTTCCAAAAAGTCATGTAAACAAGAAGGATTCTAACAAGCTAGAAAAGTAGAATTTAATGAACTAGTTGTCTACTTAATACATGAGGAAAATTGTTGGATAAAATGGAAACATGGATGACATCTACTACAATACTAAAGACGGAAGAAATGGTAATAAAATCCTACACTTGCAAAACTGATCAAATTCCGGTTCAAGTACAGTAAACTCTAATCTTATGAGAAAATGGAAATCTGTCTTTTTAGGGCTGCATAAGTGTCATTTCCTCAAATCATGGTCCCTGAGGGAAGAGGTGAGGCCAAGACACCTACTAAAAGATTTTTGGAGCTCCTTTAATCCCTTCTAACCTGCTACTTAAGTAAAGCACAGATGGAAGCAAACTAATAAACAACTAATCAAATCTACATTACTTGCAATGACATACTTCTAAAGACAATTTAACCATGAATATGTGAAACTAAGCCAAGAATAAAGACACAAGAAGAGGAGCCTTTGCTGGTAGGATTTAGCCCTAACCCAAGAGCTTCAGCCCTCTGAGTTAACTCAGTGTTGGATAAATAAAAAGCTCATTTTCATTATCAAAATAGAAAATGACATTAATGTCTTCCACAAGTCTAGAGCTTGAAAATAACTAGTGTTTTTTACAACAAAAATTCGAATCCCACTGAGGCTCTAGGCCTCTCTAATTATACAACTAAAGTCCCCAACGACTTCCTTAAATCTAGGGAGGCTCGGCTCCCAAACTTGATATGAACTAACTCTTTGTCTATCACTTGCTCGGCTACCTTTTGATCTTCATGACTTGGTTGACTGCATTCCGAGATGGTGTGATTAATGGAGGAATATTTGAATGGGGGAGGAGTAAATGAGGAGGATTTACCTCCTACAATCTCTCTCCCTTGTCCCATTCAAGTTTCAAACCTCAGTCTTGCCAAAATTCCTTGATTTTCTCTTCCAAACCTACATTCAATTCATATTAGTCCACTAGGCATAATATCTCACTTTAACTCATCTCATTAAACAAAATATAATCAAAACATGTAATAAATTGTGAGAAGATTTGATTTGATTAGCTAGTAGGTGAATTAAGGCCCATATAATTACCCAATGATGAGGCTCATCATGTGTTATAAACTCTTGGTTAGTATGGGTTTTTCTTGGGTCATGTTTGGTCTTGTAAGGGAACATGTATTTTGCAAAATTATACTACAGGTTTGTAGAGAGTAGACGCATCAGTTCAGAACTTATGGCCGCTTCAAAGTACAAAGGTGAAGGGGAGGGAAGTGTGGTCTGTTAGGGCACTCCTTATGTAGAAGAGAACATCAATAAATTGTATATTGTGTTCATGATTTTGGAGGACCAAAATCTCCTTAGTGGGGAGGAATCATCCAAGTGGCTCCATGATCAAAGGTGGATTTTTGAAAAGCTCAAAAATAAAACATTTTATATTTTAGTAAAACTAGGGTCAAATCGAAGAGCTTGTGATAAGCTTTCCAATGGCACAAACTACACCTCAATCTGACATCGTATGTGAATGTAATGGCTAGTCAAAGTTTTGGTCAACTTGGCCCATTGACTACTAAATTTGGAAGACAACTAAATCTAGTGGAACTGCTAAGTTTGGCAGCCACTAGCTAGGCAACAGTTTGAAACTTCATGGCAATTGTTTCTAGCAGTCAGAAAGGGAGAAATTGTTGCCTACTTAATCTTGCTAGTGACCCCTAAAAATTCGGCTAGTGATTTTGAACAATGTGTTTAAATTTAAATAAAAATTAAAACTTATATATATTTGGAATCATGGGCCGCCACCCCTTCTAACTGCCAACCAATATATAAAATATATAGATGGTTGGTGGGCCACGCACCAACAGACCCGCCAAAGAACACAACCACTATATATATATATATATATATATATATATATATATATATGGGGTCAAAGGGGATCGAACCAGCCTAGCCAGTTCGGCTGGCCTGCCCCATAAGCCACCCTACTCACCCTTCCAAAATCAAAAAGTGGTCACCAAATATAAAAAACAAACAAAATAATGAAACCAACCACCAATTCCATAAGGAGGGTCCTGCGGGGTTGGACCCTAGGATCTTTAAGAAACCGTCGAATTAAATTATCTCTCTCAGCTGAGTTTCCAGCAAGGTTGGATTTGTAATTTCCGCCTGCAATTTTTATATAAACCAAATGTACCATTCACCTAGGAGAACAGAGAGTGCCTAACGAAACCTTGATCCAGAACACAAACCAAGGAGTGGAATTTTGACACAGGAAATATGTGAAGAATATTCGAGATTCCCTGGGTGTTGAATTTTGATAGTATCAGAAATATGCCAAGTTTATACTCAAATGAATCAGAATTTTGCCAGGAGTTTGATGGTGCAAATGGTTTGCTGATATAAATAGTGGATTTTCCAGAGACAGACTTTTGAGGGAGAAACCATGAAGGTGGAACTCTAATGCAGGAATCTGCATGGAATCTGAAAGATTCCCTAGAGGCCAGAATTTGATAGTTTCAAAACCAAGCCAACTTTATACTAATTTTTATCAGTTTTTCGCAAGGAACATGATGATGTGATAGTTTATTCATCTCAGTAGTAAAATTTCAGTCAACCCGCGAGAAGGAATCTTTGGGGAATCCTTGAGATTCTTGGGGGCCCAAATTTTGATCGAGGCAGAAAGGGGTCGATTTTTTAGACATTTTTCATGAATTTTTGCAAGGAATTCAATGGTGCAGTCCATTTATTTAGTAGAGGTATGCATTTTCATACCATCCCTGGAAGTGGAGGTATAAGATTTCCTTTGTAAATGTATGCAATTTGATTTTCACTAAATATTAATGAGAGGCCTCTCCACATTGAGCAGGGCTCGAAGATGTAACCCATACTGGGTGAACTCTGTTATCAACTAGTTTGTGCCTTTGTTTTCTCATTGTTTCTTTTGAATTTCATTTCTTTTATGTGTATGCATCACATGGTTACAAGATCTCTAAAATGAAAATCGGTATGCATCATTGAAGTGAAAAGATCGAGATCAAGTTTGGTATCAAAGCAGTCTTCTTGTTGATGCGAATTGCGAGTGTGAATGACATGCATGGAAGATATAATGTATGCATATTACGAGGAAAAATGGCAAAAGGAGAACATGAGAAAGAGAGAGCGAAGGATGATGCTCCATCTCCATCTTTGAGTGAATATCCTTCTTCTTCATCTTCTCCTCATCATTCAAATGAAGAGATCAAAAAGAACCTTCAAGCAGAGAATGTTGAATTGAAGAGACTTCTACAATAAGCCAAAGACGAGAAGAAGAGATTTCAGGGTCAATTACAAGTCATGGAAGAGGCCTTGGAAAAGTTGAAGTGCAACGAAGGCTTAGTGAAGCCATCATCACCTGCTTCAGAGGTAAACTGTGTTGGTAATTCTTCAATTTCAATTTCACATGATGTTATTTCTGTTGGAAGCATTGAGGTACCAATTTTAAGAACCTTCATGAGACTCCTTACCAAGATGGGTATAAAGGAGGAGGACTTGGTGTTAATCGCCAAGGAATGACTCAGCCATTGGAGGTTGTACAAAGACATTAATTTGTAATATTGGGATATACTGAAGGAGAGTGTTTAAAGGAATAAGAAGCAAGGGGTTCTTCATATAAAGAATCCAAACCATTTTCGAAACCATGAAGGAAAGAGGATGTTGAAAATACATCACGATCTTCCTGTGACAGTGAGAATTACAAAGGAATAACTACAACAATATCTTCTCACCAAATCCGCACTAGAGACAACTAAGAAAGGTATAAAAGTTATCGATATTGTAATGTTCATTTTGATTACCAGAAGATTAATGATGATTAGAATTTGTGGCATAGAAAACCATGTACTTTTTGTGTCTTGGATAAACATGTTGTTCCTAAGTGTTGGAAACGAATGGAAGCAAGAAAGAAGACAAGACATGAAATGCCTTATCCACATTAGGGTAGGAAGAAGGTCAAAGAGGTCTAGAGGAAAAATAATATTTCCATCCATTTTAACAAGCATGGACATCAGAGACCCACATGTTGGGAGCTCAATCCAGAGCAGCGATCGAAGGAGGACCAAAAAGAACCTAGAAAGAAACTTGTCAGTGAAGCGAATCAATAAAAAAGCCAGCTACAGGAAAAGAGCCCATCAACTTAGTTGGGTAAGAAATGGGAAACGTTTCTTAAATATTTTATCATGGCCACATTATTGTAAATCATATGTTGTGAAATGATTGTAAAATTTAATGTGTTTTCCATCTCTTATCAAAGCAACATGATGATATTTTGGCCTCTTTTTATTGATAGTTGGGGTATTGGTTTATGTTATGATTCTAATGTAAACTTGACCAAAGAGTGTTATAAAGTCTTAGTATGGGGTTTTCCTAGGTCATGTTTGGTCTTGTAAGGGAACATGTATTTTTCAAAATTGTATTACAGGTTTGCAAAGAGTATAGGTGTCAGTTCATCACTTATAGCTCTGAAGTAAAAAGGTAAAGGAGAAGGGAGTGTGGCCTGTTAGGGAACTTGTTATGTAGATGAGGGAGTACAATAGATTTTAGATTATTTTCATGCTTTTGGAGGACCAAAATATCCTTAGTGGGGAGGAATGATCCAGGTGGCTCCAAGATCAGAGGTGGCTTTTTGAAAAACTCAAAAATAAAAGGTGTTAGATTGTAGTGAAATTAGGGTCATATCAGAGAGCTCGTCACAAGATTTATGACAGTGCAAATGAGACCTCAAATTGACATCATATGTGAAGATTACAGCCAGTCAAATCAACTTGTCCAATTGACCACATTTAACAAAGTGCTAACTAAAATTGGAAGATAGCTAAATCTGACGGCACCGCTAAATATAGTGGCCAATGACTAGGTGATAATTTGACACTTTATGGCGATGGTGTTTGGTGGTCGGAAAGGGAAAATTTGTCTCCTACTTAATTTTTTCGGTGACCCCTAAAAATTCAGTCGGTGGTTTGAACAATGTGTTTAAATTTAAATAAAAATTAAAAAATGTATATATTTGGGTTGGTGGGTTGCAACCCCTTCCAACCCCCAACCCATATATATATATATATATATATATATATATATATATATATATATATATATATATATATATATATATAGATATATATGCTAGGTGGGCCACCCACCAGGGGACCCGTGCCCAACCACACACCCGTGCACCAACCACACACACCTATATATATATATATATATATATATATATATATATATATATATATATATATATATATATATATAGAGAGAGAGAGAGAGAGAGAGAGAGAGAGATGCACCTGACCAGTTTAGCCAACCCGCCCCACGAGCGGCCCCACTCACAATCCCTCATTCAAACAAAGGTCACCAAATATAAAACACAAACAAAAGAACATTCCAACCTCTAATTACATGATGAGGGTTCCATGGGGTTGGACCCCGGGACCTCCCAAAAACTGTCGACTTAAATAATCTTCGCCAACCAAGTTGTCAGCAGGGCTAGCTTTGTAATTTCCGCCCGCATTGTTTTATACAAACCAAATGTACCATTCACCCAGGAGAATGGAGAGTGCCCAATGGAACCTTTATTTGACACACAAACCAAAGAGTGGAACTATGATGCAGGGAATATGTGAGGAATTTTTTAGATTCCTTGGGGGTTGAATTTTGATAGTGTCAGAAATATACCAATTTTATACTCAAATAAATCATAATTTCGCCAGGAGTTTGATTGTTTAGACAATTTGTTGATCTGAGCAGTGTATTTTCCAGAGACATACTATTGAGGGTGGAACCATGAAGGTTGAACCTTGACACAGGGATCTACACAGAATCTGAAAGATTTCCTGGAGGCTAGAAATTGATATTTTCACAACCAAGTAGACTTTTATACACATTTTTATCTATTTTTTACAAGGAACATGATGATGTGATCAGTCTCTTCATCTGAGAAGTCAAATTTCAGTCAACCCGCAGGAAGGAATCTTCGGGGAATCTTTGAAATTATTGAGGGCCCAAGCTTTGGCTCAGGCAAAAAGGGGTCGAGTTCAGAGTTATTTTTCATGATTTTCCGTCAGGAATTCAATGGTGTGGTCCATTTCTTCAATAGAGGTGTGCATTTTCATACCATTCCTGGAAGTGGAGGTATAAGGTGTCTTTTGTATATGTATGCAATTTGAATTTCACTGAATATTAATGAGAGAGGCCTCCCCACATTGAGCAGGGCCTGGAAACGTAACCCACACTGGGTGAACTTCATTATCAACTCATTTGTGCCTTTGTTTTCTCATTTTTTCTTCTGAATTTCATGTATTTTATGTGTATGCATCATATGGTTACATGCTCTTTAAAATGCAATTCAATATGGATCATTGAAGTGAAAAAATCCGAATCAAGGATAGGTACACATATTGGGAACAAAAATTCCTTCGTTGGATTTTTATAACCTTTCCTCATCTGCTCACAATGGATGTATGAAAAGTTTAATTTTAACAACTTTTAGAAACTATTACTATGATGGACATTCAGATCAAAATGCAAGCCATAAACATAAAAATGCACACACATATTGTATGGTCATATTTGAATGAATGATTTATTTACCCTTGTGCACAATTTGTAATTCTCTTGGTTAAAATTCAAAACTAGTGACTTAAGTTCTTGAATTGTTATGTCAAGAAAATAATGAAAATGTACAAAATTGGGCTTATGAAAATGCTTGTCAAATACTATAAAGATGTAATCAATCGGAAATAATCCGGTGGGGATGAGATGCATTTGTGACCAAAACCTCTTTCACATTACTCAAATTTTGTGTCAGTTTCTTGCAAATGATTTGACAAAATGACAATTTCTCAGTTTTTAAACCAGTTTCACCTAGGAAAAATACCACCATACCCTCATGTTTCATTCTTTATAAGTGATTTCAACTGAAAATGGAGTGTTATAGTAATTTCCACCTCACTATACACCTTGTTTTTTCAATTTGGGCTAAAAAGGTGTTTGTTAAGCAAAAACACCTAAGGGTTGTCTTGTATTCATGAGATGTCCCCTTAGTTTAATAAAAATGCAAGCTATCCTTTGTTATGAAATGATCATATTAAATGGACTTGGGAATGGTATAGGTAAACTTTGGGAAAGAGCATTCCTCTATTGATTTTTTATAACCTTCCCTCATCTGCTCACAGTGGATGTATGAAAAGTGCACTTTTATCAATTTTTACTATGATGGACATTTGGTGTAAAATGCAAGCCATAAACATATGAATGCATGCAAATATTGCACAATCTTATTTGAATGAATTATTTATTTACACTTGTGCACAATTTGTAAGTCTCTTGGTCAAAATTCAAAACTAGTTACTCAGGTTCTTGAATTCTTTCGCCAAGAACACAGTGCAAATGTTAAAACTAGGTTTTGAAAAATGCCCGCAGAAGACTGCACAAATGTCATTAATTGGAAAAAAAATCCTATGGGGATGAATACATATGTATTTGTGGAAAAAACCTTTTCACATTCCTCAAATTATGGATTCAATTTCTTGCAATTGATTTGACAAAAGGACAAATTTTCAGTTTTTAACCCAGTTTTATCCAACTCAAAAAAATGCCTACCATACCCTCATTCTTCCTTCTTTACTAGTGATTTGAGTTTAAAATGGCGTGTTCTACTATTTTCCATCTCACTATACATATGGTTTTTCAATTTGGGCTAAAAAGGTGCATGTTGAGCAAAACCACCTCAGGGTTGTATGGTATTCATGAGATGTCCCCTTAGTCTAATAAAAATGCAATCCATCCCTTGTTATGAAATGATTATAGTAAATGGATTTGAAAATGAGATAGGTACACATATTGGGAAATAAATTTTCCTTGTTTATTATTTATAACTTTCCCCCATCTGCTCACAATGGATGCATGAAAAGTGCAACTTTAACACTTTTTATTATGATGGAACTTTGGTGTACAATGCAAGCCATAAACATACAAATGCAGACAAATATTGTGAAATCATATTTGAATGAATGATTTGTTTACAGTTATGCACAATTTGTATGTCTCTAGGTCAAAATTCAAAAATAATGTGTTAAGTTCTTTAATTTTTCTATCAAAAACATAGTGCAAATGTACAAAATTCAAAAATAATGTGTTAATTTCTTTAATTTTTCTGTTAAGAACATAGTGCAAATGTACAAAATTGGGCTTAGAAAAATGCCCGCCAAAGACTATATAGATGTCATTAATTATAAATGCACCTATGGGGCTGAAGACAAATATATTTGTGACAAAAGCCTCCTTCACATTCCTCAAATTATGTGTTAGTTTCTTGCAATTGATTTGACAAAATGATGATTTCTCCATTTTTAACCCAGTTTTACCTAGCTCAGAAAAATGCCCGCCATATCCTCATTCTTATTTATTTAATAGTGATTTTAGTTGAAAATGGTGTGTTATACTATTTTCCACCTCACTATACACCTTGTTTTTCAATATGGGCTATAATGACTATGTTCTTGAATTGTTTTGTAAAGAACAATGTGTAAATATACAAATTTGGGCTTAGAAAAATGCTTGTGGTAGACTATACATATGTCATTAATTTTAAAAATTTCTATGGGTCTAAATAAATATGTAATTGTGAAAAAAGAATCTTTCACATTCTTCAAATTCTGTGTCTATTTCCCACACTTGATTTGACAAAATGACATATTTTCAGTATTTACGCTAGTTGTACCCAGCTCAAAAAAATGTCTACCATACCCTCTTTCTTACTTATTTCTAAGTGATTTCAGTTGGAAATGCTCTACTATTTATCCTAACATATAGTAAAAGCTTCACACATGTCTTACTTGCAAAGTTCTTCCTATAGGCTAGAAAATCTATAATTTTATTTCAAACTTTGAAATATCAAAGATAAAGAATTTTCCATTGGAAAAGATAAATCATTAGTAACATAAATGACTATATGTAACCATATAAATTATATAAAAAAATATTCACCATAGATATTATACAACAGATTGTCGTACATAATTCATCATATATTTACTTTCGCAAATGGGGTGCACTAGTGATCCTCCCCAGTTCACAAACAATGGACAAGATCCCATGTCCTAACACAAATGACTATGTACCATAGATTTTCTTACAAAATTCACCATACTGACAGGTCCAATGTTTATATATCCAAATGGGGTACACTATTCCTCATCCCCAATCCATAACAATGATGGAAAAGAACCCAATGGTGTGAACCCCATGAAAAGTGCACTTGCACACGAGGCTACAAGCTATTATACAAATAGAAAATTCTAAATATTGGACCCACTCTCCATTTACCAGGAGGTTGACTATCATCGCTTGAGCCTGAAGATGGTTGATATCTATCAAGAAAGGTTGGTCACGTGTATAAAAAAAGCCTCCTTAAGATCATTTTATCCATCTATGGTAAACTCCAATAAATTATTTTTCTTCACAATTCGAAGAGGTACAGAATGCATTGTAATCAGCTCAAAAGTAACCATGATACTTTCATCTGAACAAGGAATTTCCACATATGATTCAATATGTATCATGTTCCTACACCTTATGTGGTTGAAAACTTTGTAGGAAAGAAGATGAATGTTATGCTGATGGATTCGATGTGGTTGCAATACTCCAATATATGATGGTAATGTATTGTAACTTCCATATTCTGTAGAGGAAACTATTCTAGCACTTACAACGTCATCATCGCCTTTTGTTGCGAGAAGTTGGAAATTTGTATGATCATTGTCTTTCATTGCAATAAATCAACAAAAGAAATATTCTCCATTTCGGATAATAGTGCCCCACCTTCTGATAGAGCTCACAGTAAAGAAAACATCAACAATACCTACAATAAGAATAAAGATAACATTAGATATTGTTAAAACAGATTTAAACTATTGGGAGATACCTTGATAAATCTAACCCAAGGTAATTTCAGATACTTTTATAACATAGCTGAATTTGTATATAGAAATTTTGTAATATAAAGATTAGATAATGTAATATAAAGTTCAATATTTCTTATTGTAATTCCAAAAACATTTTCCTAGAATATGTCTGAAAGTTTTGAGCATTTTTATGAAGTGAAAAACTACAATTTTGATTCAATCCCATTCAAGGACTAATAGATGCTATAAAGAAACTATCTTGATATTAGATGAAAAATGTGAATTAAAGAGATACACATGTATGCTTACCATCAATGATTTCAATTGGTATCAATAATCCTTGTGTTGTATAGAACAACTCACATGGATGCAAATTCACACCTTCAGGAATATGATGGCCTCTACCAATAACATCCACATGATTTTCAAATATTATTACTCGGCAAAAAGTTCCACCCATCTTCACATCTACTAAACAATTAAAAACTTTCACATGATATGGATTTTTCAATGACTCTCCTTCAGACAAATTTCCATAATAAATGTGGACATACATTCCTCCGTTTGTGCTAAAGTCAAATGGATTTGTGTGGCATACCATAATTCCATCCATTTGAATGAATTTATTTTCTCAAATATTGATAAAACTACCATCTCCCAGTAAGGGAGTCACATCTGAACTGGATCTCATTAGTATCCTTGCTTGATGACTGCAGAGAACTTTTTTGTGTGGCATTCATATGGCCCACTCAAAGATAATTGTGATTTTATTTCAAACAATTAAGGATGGTGCAACATAATCTTCCCACTTAAATCTGCATACACCATTTGAATAAGTAGAACATCATACATACTACATGTCCATCTACCACTGGTACCAACAATATAAAGAATCATATCTTTACCACAAGGATCCAGGCATGTTAACTCTACATTTCTTGTATGGGACTCTGTTAACAGTGTTGGACCCGCAGAAATCAGGGGATCTCCCTGATATGAAGTCCCAATCAGACCTCACACTATTTGGTGTAGGATTCCAATAAAATATAAAGGCCTAATTTCCAAATCCTTAAATATTTGCCTTGACTCTAGCTGTCAGCACAAGAGAGTGATGCAATGGTATCTTCGAAGAGCAAGGGGAGTGTGTCTGGTGAGTCTGTGATGCAATTGTGTCATGGTTCTTCCACTAGAAAGGGGGAGAGAGAAGTGAGCCTCTAAGTGAGAGGTAATCATACCACCCAGGAAGAGACACACATGAACTAGAAATATTTTTCCGACATCCAGCGGAATAGTCCACAGCGGATGTGACAGTCGTTATAACCGACAAATAAGGGAAGATCCATCGAACATTCAGTAGAATAGTCTATATCAGATGCGATGATGAACCAGAACTTTGATCACACACTTAGCATACTTTGATGACAAGACAACATAGATCATCAAAAAAAACAAACAAAGCATTCCCCTCTCTATGATTGTCTCATGACAAGATGCAAGAAGTGCACCACTTAAGATAAAATTTGGGACAACCATGACAATACTTGTGCGGTAACACTCAAGATTTTGTGTATGAGTGCGAAAAATGTTTAAATGGTTAGGACAAATCATTTACACAAGGACTAACCTTTAAAACCACCAAAAAAGGCTCGCAAAAATTACATAACAGTGAAACATGCCCGAAGACAACAGTTAATCCAACAAGAAAAAGTGGGAAAAGAACTTTGAGAAAGCTCATGGAATGAGCTAAGTGTTTGCACCAATCAAGTAAAGACCAAGGAAGGTTCCGAAATTTGAGTGCAATCCAAAATTTTGGAGGGTGTTGCAGTAGCTACAATAGACCCATCAATTGTTAGAAAATTATATATTACAGAGCAATGGAACACATAAAATATTGAAAAAATATAAACATAGAAAATACATAAAATAAGAGAGACACAGATATACATGGTTCACCCAGTTTGGGCTACGTCCATGGAGAAACAGCCAGTCCTTCCTTTTATATTATCCAACAAACTGAAGAGATAGTAATTCCCTCTCCTCTCTTAATCTCCTCTCTCTTCCTCACTCAAAATACAAATCTCCATAGATGCAATATAATTCCCTCATATATAGAGAGGGGTTTCCTTCTAGGGCAAAAAACCCTAAATTAAACATAACTTCTACCGTCAGATCTCTGCCTAATGAATGACCTAGATTGACTACAAAATTACAACATTTTACAAGGCAATTTTACATCTGTTCTTAGCTTTGGGGGCACTGCCCCCGATCCCCCCACCAGGAGGGGCTCCCAAAGGTCGTAGCCGCCCTCCCCCCCCCCCAAGACCCCCCTGTAGTGAATATCTTAAGAGCGGCATTGCCGCCCCATTATGAACTGGGGTCCAATGCGGCGATACCTTTGGTTACAGAAAATAATCAGGCTCCACACCCAACAATCTCCCACTTGGAGACTGATTATAGAAACTCCACCACTACTTCATTTGCTAGACAATGACTCCACTTTGGATCTAGTTGTTTCTCATATTCTTCATCATACTTGAAGACCAAATTGAAACTGAGAAAATTCTTAGTTTCTCCCTGGTTACAACTTTTGTTAACATATCTGCAGGATTTTGGCTAGAGTGTATTTTTTCCAGCTTCAACTGTCCATCTTCCAACGCTGACCATATGAAATGGTACTTGAGTTGTATATGTTTAGTCTTGGAATGAAACGCAAAGTTCTTTTCAAGATGTATGGCACTCTGGCTGTCACTGTATAACTTGCCCAACTCCTACTTCTTACCCAATTCATTTAGAAACCTTTGTAACCAAATCATTTCTTTACTAGCCTCTGTAGT
This sequence comes from Pinus tabuliformis, assembly GCA_031772625.1. NCBI lineage: Eukaryota > Viridiplantae > Streptophyta > Pinopsida > Pinales > Pinaceae > Pinus > Pinus tabuliformis. Next base: position 104,445,158 of record CM062812.1, read on the forward strand.
AGCAACATACTCTACTTCTGTTGTTGAGAGTGCAACAACACTTTGCAGTTTTGAGACCCAACTAACAGTTGTTCCACCTACAGTAAACACATACCCTGTTGTGCTCCTCCTGTTATCTCTATCATTCGCCATATTTGCATCAACATATCCCTGTAGAGCAATGTTTGAACCACCAAAGCATAATGCTTGATTTGTGGTACTTATCAAATACCTGAGAATCCACTTCACCACCATACAATGTTCTTTTCATGGATTGTTCATGTACCTGCTTACAACTCCCACTACATGTGCAATATCAGGCCTTGTGCAGACCATTGCATACATTAAGCTTCCAACTGTTGATGCATATGGAACTTTAGACATATGAGTCATTTCTTCCTGAATCTTGGGACACTCCTCCTTACTTAATTTGAAATGGCTAGCCAAAGGTATATTAACTGGTTCTGCATTATGCATATTAAACCTTTTCGACACCTTTTCTATGTACTCACTTTGAGACAATGTTAATTTGTGATTCTTCCTGTCTCTAGTTATTCTCATACCAAGGATTTGTTTTGCAGCACCCAAATCCTTCATTGCAAATGAGTTTGCCAATTTTCTTTTGAGCACTTTTATTTCCTACATGATAGAACCTGCAACAAGCATGTCATCTACATACAATAACAATGTAATATAGCTGCCATCATTTTTCCTTTTGAGATAAACACAATGATCAGAGTGACATCTAGTATAACCTTGTTCAGACATAAAGTTGTCAAATTTTAGATACCACTACCTTGGAGCCTGTTTTAAGCCATATAAGCTCTTCTTCAACCTGCACACTAGTTTCTCCTTCCCTTTTACCTTATATCTTTATGGCTGCTGCATATATATCTCTTCCTCCAAATCCCCATGGAGAAAGGTTGTCTTTACATCTAACTACTCAAGACGCAACTCTTCAGCTACTACTAGACTTAAAATAGTTCTGATTGAAGTCATTTTAACAACAGGAGAAAATATTTCATCAAAGTCTATACCATTTTTCTGTGCAAACCCTTTCACCACAAGTCTAGCTTTATACCTTTTTCTACCTCCATCTTCTTCCTTCAACTTGTAAACCCATTTATTCTGCAATGTTTTTTTACCTGCAGGAAACATGACTAAGTCCCAAGTCTGGTTATGTGCTAAGCAGTCCATCTCTTCTTTCATGACTTGCTCCCAATTCTTCCTCATTTCTACCTCCACTGCTTCTTCATAACATTCTGGTTTACCAAAATCAGTCAACAATACATAATATAATGGAGAGTATCATTCAGGGGGTCTGCTTATCCTGGTAAATCTTCTAACACCACTTTTAGGTGTTTGAGGTGCTTGTTGCTATTGTGGTTATTGTTATGGCTATTGATCATTATGATTTTCAGGCATCATCACTTTTCCTGTGATCTTGTCAAGCACTATGTATTCTATATTTTCTTTTTCCTGTGTCTTTTCCTGCAGCTGGTCCTTATACAAAACTTTTTCATTGAATATGACATCTCTACTCCTAATGTTTTTGTGTTTTTCATAATCACAAAAGTGATAAAAAAATCATTAACACCATATCCAATAAAGGTACATGTCTTTGATTTTGCCTCAAGCTTTGTTCTATTTTCTTATTAATGTGGACAAAGGCTTCACAACCAAAATTCTTTAAAAAAGAGTAGTTTATCTTTTTACCTGTCCATGCCTCCTCTGGAATACCACCATCCAAGGAACTTGAAGGCCCTCTGTTTATTAGATAAACAACAATATCTAGGCATCTACCCAAAATTGTAAAGGCAATCTTGCATGCAATCTCATGCACCTTGCACGCTCCATGATTGTCTTGTTCATCCTTTTTGACACACCATTTTCTTGTCGTGTTCCTGGAATTGTCTTCTCTCTACGAATTTCATTCTCTTAACAGTACCTATCAAACTCTTTGCTACAATATTCACCTCCATTGTTTGATCTGAGACACTTCAACCTTTTTCCTATTTCATTTTCAACCAAAGCTTTCCATTTCTTGAAAATATCAAATACATCAGATCTATTTCGAATACAATAAATCCAGTTTTTTCTGGTTGCATCATCAATAAAAGTAACATAATAATGAGAGCCACCAAGAGATGATACCTGAGTAGGTCCCCATACATCTGTATGCACAAGCTCTAATTTTTTGATCTTATTTTCTTTCCCAACTCTGAGGAATCTGACTCTCTTATGTTTTCCATAAACACAATTCTCATAGAATTTTAAATCAACATGCTTCAAACCTGGCAACAAATTTTTTGAGTGAAGAATCTGCATCCCCTTCTCACTCATGTTTCCGAGCCTATGATACCACAATGTCATATCTTCTCCTATAGAGGTTAAAGCATTAACAAAATTAGAAATACCATTGATAAATACAATGTACCAACCTTTCCTCCTTTCACTATTACCAGGGATCCTTTAGTGACTTTCCATGTTTTATCTATGAAAGTAGTTACGCAACCTTCACCTCCCAACTGCCCTGTTGAAATCAGATTTTTCTTCAGATCTAGAACATGCCTTACCTTCTTCAATATCCATTGATTTCCATTTTGTTGTTTTATGAAAACTGTACCCATTCCAATGATTTTACAGGGTTTATCATCACCCAATTGAACCTGGAAAAAAAATCTTTGAACATAATCATAAAAATGTTTCCTATCAGGTGTGGCATGGAATGAGGCCCCTAAATCTACCACCCAGGAATCAAGAATATTTTCTAATGAAAGAATCAAAGCATCTTGCAACACATCACTTGTTACATTTGATTCATGATTAGTTTCTTGCTATGTGTCTCCTTCTTTTCCCTTTCGAGACTTACAGTCTTTCTTCAGGTGTCCTTTCTTCTTGCATTTCCAGCACACTATCCCCGATCTGAACTTCGATCTACCTTTTCTTGACTTACTGCGATATCCAGGGCTCTTTGATCTTTCCATTTTTCTTCCCCTCGTCTCTGCAGTCAAAGCATTACCTAATATCTCATAGGAGCTTTTCCGTCGCATTTCCTCACTAAGGATTGCACGAACAACATCATCAAACTTTAAAGTACTAGATCCAGAGACAGGGTTACTAATGGCCATAACTAAACTATTCCAACTTTCTAGCAATGAGCATAGAAATAATAGAGCACTAACTTCATCATCAAAAGTTACCCCTACAAAACTTAACTGACTAGTAACTGTATTAAACTCATTTAAATGATCAGCAACAAATCCACCTTCTGACATCTTCATATTAAATAAACACTTCATAAGAAATACCTTATTTGACGCCAAGGTTTTTTCATATAGTTTGGCCAATGTCGACATTAAACCCTTTGTTGTCGTTTCCTTTGAAATATTAAATGCTACTGATGCCGCTAGGCACAGCCGTATTGTTCCAAGTGTTTTTTTGTCGAGAATATCCCATTCTATTTCTATCATAATCATTAGCTTTTTTTCCTTTCCACTTAATGGTTGGTATAGATCTCTCTATTACAAATAATCTTCCATCTGCATCTTCCATAGTTGGTAGTTTTGGCCATTAAATTTTTTGACACTAAACATACCATCTTCCGCCATTGCTCCCACTCGAACTACAAACCCTTCTCCCCTGCGAGTTTATCAACCAAATAGACCTTCAGCTCTAATACCAGTTGTTAGAAAATTATATATTATAGAGCAATGGAACACATAAAATATTGCAGAAATATAAACTAATAAAATGCATAAAACAAGAGAGACACAGATATACGTGGTTCACCCAGTTTGGGCTACGTCCACGAAGAAACAACCAATCCTTCCTTTTATATTATCCAGCAAATTGAAGAGATACAACCTACAACAGATCTACTGTAATTCCCTCCTCTCTCAATCTCCTCTCTCTTCCTCACTCAGAATATAGATCTCCATAGACACAATACAATTCACTCATATCTAGTGAGGGGTTTCCTACTAGGGAAAAAAACCCTAGAATAAACATAACTTCTACCGTCAGATATCCTCCTAATGAATGGCCCATATTAACTACGAAATTACAACATTTTACAAGACAATTTTACATCTGTTTTTAGCTTCAGGGTTGCTACCCCCGATCCCCTCGCCGGGGGGGACCTCCCAAAGGTCGTAGTCGCTCCCCCCTGGACCCCCCCTACAGCGAATATTTTACAGGCAGTGTTGCTGCCCCATTATGAATTGGGGTCAATTGCGGTGATACCTTTGATTACATAATATAATCATGCTCCACACCCAACATCAATAACTTTGTAGATAATGATCTCTTCTAAATCCTTTTCTCCTTTAAAAAGAGCAATTGTATCAAACATTGGAGCCTTGACCTTAACAAACCGTATAAATGAGCAACATCAAATTTCATAACGTTTTCTTGTATTATTAAGTTGGATATGGACATTATTACCATTGGACTCTACTTCATCATCACTCCAAGAATGATTTTAGAAAATTTAGATAATATTTGTGAATTTCATTGTTGTATTGCTAATTGTTGCTTCATTTGTATTTGGTTTTCTTGGCTAGCATCTTCTTCGGCAAGAATTCGAAAAGATTCTTCCACAACTTCCGGAGTCAGCAATTTTTTTTCTTTATGTGGAAATGGATTAGATTTTGTACCGAAAATGATTGATTCTATAAAACAACGTAATATGTGGTAATGACAATATGCCCAAATGGGCTACACATGTTACACATGAGATCTCTGAATTGAAAACTAGTCGTGGGTAAATCAATAAATTTCTTTATGCATGATAAAAATTCCATACTAACCCTTAATATAATCTTCGATTTGGTTTCTCCTTGCGTCAGATACGTTTTCTACATAAATTAAATAATTGATTCTGTTAGCCTCCTGTTGCAACAGGTGTTCATCTTTCATGATTGACAATTTTACATGCCAAATATGTCATACTTCGCATGCTGCAATGTTCCATATTTCCAGAAAGAGGTCAAAAAAGAGACCATGAAAGTGTGTCAGTCTAAATGCCACTGTTGTATTCCAAATTTTGATGAGCTAACCATGTTTGAAGAATTTTTTGTTAAAGGGAAGTCCAAACATCCTAATCTTGGTTTCCCTAGGTTTCAATTTCTCGTTTAGAATATAGAGAATGAATATCTGTCCAAACAGTTTAATCTTGGCAGATTTGTAGATAGGTAGAGAATCAAAGGATCCCAAATGCTTAATCTGGGCCCTTGGCAAAAATAAGTGTAGATTTAGATAGGAAGGCAGTCAGAAGAAAAATTGTAAAGTAGGGTCTGCAAGTCTAAGTGCACCCAAACCAAAAAGAAGAAAAAATGCTAGGTACGTAGTTTTGAGATTGCAGAATGTTGATCTGTCATCAATTTTGTGTTTCAAAGTGATATTGTACTTCAGATCATAGGTACAAGGCACTTTTCATTTGGAGGAGCTCAAGCGAGGCCTAGCTAACTCCCCTTTCTTCTCATTCCCCAAATCACTCACTAATTTCCCTGAAGAGGTCAAGATCTCCTTGATACCTCTTAGTTTCATCATTTTCCATATCATTTGCCTTGGTAAAGATCTGCTTTACTCAAGGAGTGTTCATACTTCCTCTATAAATCATTTTCCCTAAAATAGCCTAAGATTCACACACTTAGCGTTTTCTTATCACTTGTCATACTAACTACTAATTTTACTATGTAGCTCCCTATCTGTCTCCCCTTCCCCTACTAAAACTATGTTAATAACTTCCCTATGTATATATCCCCTTCCCCTTGGCACTATAGCCATATGTTTCAAGTCCGGGAAATAGTATTCCATCTGGGGCTACTACTAACCATCCGCGTCCTAACTGGAGTTAGTCTGACATCTGGTCAGACTAATAACCATTCCCCCTTAACCCTAACCATACAAATACCCATGTTCCGCCCTTGTCCTAAAGTTTTGCCTGTAAATATCTACCCCATTCGCTCATAACCCCGTAAACCCACTTTCCTAATGTTTAAACCCCCCCCCCCCCCCCGCCATATAATAAATTAATCAAATGTGTCACGGGCCCCGTCCATTATCCCTCCGCCGCCTCATCTATTCCGCCAACCGTCCGATCGCTCGCGCCACAGATCTACGGTGGGCGGGTCTTGTCATCTCCGAAGCCATCGATGGTTAGCGCCCGGGAGACGAGAGGTTTTCCCGTCATACTCCCGCCACGCGTCACCCTCTCGACTGTGGCGGAGCCCCCTCTACCGAAGCCACTTCTGCTCAAAGGTGGTGCGCCCGAAACCGGATACCGCTTTCCCCCCTCCTGCGTCAGTGCCATGTCATGCTGATGTCACCATCCCGCGTCGGCCTCCTGCCACCGTGTCCTTGCCATATAACTGCCACGTCACCCCCTCCACCGTATTGCCACGTCACCGTCGTACTGGGACCCACCGCTGACATCATGCTGACGTCACCGTCAAAAAGTGCAAAAGGCGCAAAATGACCAGAATTTCTTCGCGAAGCATTCAGAAAGGGGCAAACACAGTTTTTAAAGCAACAGAGGGCCGAACAGCTGCCATGAAAGGTCAATGGGATAGTCTAAACCACTCAGAAGACATTAAAGAGGCCAGGTTCAGCGTCAAAGAGTATCAGTTCAGCAACATCAAAGCAGGTGAAAATTAAAAACCTCCATCAATGTTAGCAAAACAGTTAAGGCCATTTAAAAACTTATCTGGTCGGGATTAGTGCACATTAATGCCATTGAATAGCAGCAGAACTAAGTTAGAGGTGGAGATAAAAGACAAATCACAGTTATTACAGAAAGACTGCACCGAGCCACCCAGGACAGACATTAACTCAGTTCGATACAGCTGCCCTCAACGCAGCTCAAAGATATTTTCATGCATTTATTTCTGGATAAGATTAGGTTAAAGTAATCATTTTCTTTCAGACCTGTTTAGGTCGGTTGTAATAGATTAATTTTGGATAATTTTCCCTATTTATACCGACCCTCTGTATTGTTTAAAGGGTTGGTTGGTTGATAATCTTCATGAGAGACTCGCACTGTATATCTGATATGTTTCTCTTAATCAAAGATTGTTGAAAGCTTGGAGAATGGACTGTTTGATGTGTTGTTAATGGTTTCTGAAGGATGAATTTGGAATTCTTGTATTGCAATATGAATCAATAAGTGTTCCTCACCTCTGTTATTTCAATTTCATATATGCTCAAGTTACAGAACGAAGGATTGGTTTAGAATTTGCTTAGCTGCACTCTATGCTCAGTTTCTGTGGCTTCTTAATGTTTTTCCTCTTGATTTAGGCATAAATATGAATTCTTTTATGGCTCATGCTTGATCTATTTCACATATGAATGACTGTTATGTAGGAATTCTTAGCTACTCCTAGATAGGGCTCATTTATCTTCCCCCTGCTAACCTGAATGAGAGACTCTTAATTGCCTCTCATTCCTTAGCCTTTCAATCCATCTCTTTACCTTGAATGATTCTTTCATATGCAGCTGTCTTGCTCCATTTTCCTCTCTTGTGACCAAGAAAACGCACCAGCAGTCTTACTCCATGACTCCATGCCCAATGGTTTGAAACTTACCACACTATGTTTTGCCTCTCTACTTGAAAGCATCAATCTTCCCACCAAAATCAAAACAAAACCCCTTGAACTCAATAACTAGCCTAAAATCATCTTCAACAAAGCTAAATCAGAAAGAGAGAGCCCTCTCTGATTGCAGGTGGGCTAGAACGTGCAGTCCAAAGATTGGTTTGTGGTTACCTCGGCCATATCCTTTCACGAGCTTAAGGACAACCTGAGTGATAACAGATTCTTAAAATATTTATGCAATAAAATATAACCATCCAAATTAGAAAAAATTTCACAATGGAAATTAAAAATGAAATGAAACAAAGATTGTCTAGTGGTTTACTTCAATAAACATGGATAAAGGTCATGAGAATCTGAAACATAAACATATATACAACAAAAAAAACGTCATTCTGCAAATAAATTTAAATGTCTCTTACTAGTGACTCCCACCATCTTGCAATCCCTTCTAGTTCAATCTGGAATCGCATTTGATATGGTTTGATCTGGAATGACATCCCAAATTCAACAAAGGAGATCATGAGGAAGGTCACAAAGGAAGGACAAGAGCAGAGAATTATGACAACCAAAGTTCACCTAGATAAGTTGAAATGGGCAGAAAAATACCCCACCAAACGAAAATTCAAAATTCAAATTTCTAAGTTAACCTCACATCACAGACTACACCAGTTAACTTGACATTGTAAATCCCTAGCCAAGAAATATTTATGGTGGGGTGATGAGGTTGACTAATTTTGCAATTAACGCCCCTAATTACATATTAATTAATTTATAAGCTTCTTCTTACTAGGATACATTTTGGGCCGGCTAGATTCTTATGAAAACTCCCATACTTATCAAAAACCTAAAACTTTGTAGAACTTCTCCTTTGGTTACCCTCTGCTAAAAAAGGATCACTTTTTTTAGTAGCTTAAAGATTTAATGGTATATTAAATTCCCATAAGGTTACTTTTTGGAAATTACATCTTTAGTTTTGAGTTGCATGTAGAAGTTCTATATTTTTTATGTAAATATATTTTATATAGCTAGGTTGATGATCTTATATTTTCAATGGGAATCAATAAAAATAAGATTTGCAATTTCACTTATAATCATTGCTTGAAGTAGAATAAGGGCTTTTTTTTACTCTTGTAGAAAATTAGAGTGACTAAGAATTCTTAGCTTCCACATATAGTTTACGACATATCACAAGTACTCATACCCTTGATTGACATCATTAATGCATAAATCATCTAGGAATACCTACTATTATCAGTTATGTGTTTATTTGATGTTTTAATACTCTCTCTCTCTCTCTCTCATGTATCTTAGATTTTCAAATGGTATCACATATTTGATATCCAAGAACAAGATAGAAAGTCACGTTTACTTGACTATATAAAATTACCCTTATGGTAGGTCAGCCTTATAGTCAATCTTTTTATGGAAGGAATCCACTCCTAGTCACTTGTCTCTTAAGTTTGGGTGGCCTCTCAGTGAGCTACGATCCAAATACAATTAATTTCACGACCTCACAAGGAGGACTCCATCCTTATTTATAATTAATAAAAGAATCAAAATCATAATGATCTCCTAACTACCTAATCGACCTTCTTTAAGGACTCCTCATTACATTTATTCAATACTAACTATTATGGGAGGTTTTGTTTGATAATAACAAACATAGTGTACCTAGTCTACCTTACATTGAATGTTCTCCAATATTATTACCTTATTATGGGCCATTCAACACCCCTTTGTAGTCATAGGGATGATCCCAACTCTACACACACATAGAGAATCTAGTCGAACCCATTTTCAAAATTAGAAAAGGGTTTTAGAAGTGTTTTTTTGTTGGGTTGTGTTATATTCTTTCCATGACTAGCCCACGTAGTTAACCGGGGGGTTAGAAGGGGGGCAGAGTCCCCTCTTCATTGCACCGATTGCGTAGTTGGGGGGGGGGGGGTCACAGGGGGTTTGAGGGGTGCATGTAACCCCACTCTATGGGGTGCTGGGCAGCGCCCCAAAAAATTTTGTTTTTGGACCCTATATTAGGTTGGGCAGACCTACCTTTGGTTTTGTGCATGATTTTTCGCACATGGTTTTGGACACGATGGTTTTCGATCCATGGTTTTATACATGATTGTTTTCGGTCCAGGGTATTGGATGCTTTGGCATGTATAAATATGTATTGTAACATTGAAAGGAACACAATGAAAAATCAAGCTAGTAGTCTCATTTTTGGGATAGAGGGGAAAATCTCTATGTATATGTGTTTTATGTGATATGCTCTCACATTGTTTATTTTCTGTGTTTTAGAATTCGTATGCAGGTAATTTCCATATGGGGCTAAAACCTACATTTGGTATCAGAGCTTTTTTGGCTTCAAGGGGATGCCTTTGTTGCTGAGGGGTTTCGCTCAGGCTTGTAGTAGACCCTGTTTAGTGGGAGATCTATGAGATCAATTCTAGTGGTGAAAAAAGAGGCGAGCAGTGGAAATATAGAGAACGCGAAATTTAATGGTCAGAGTTTTGAGTTTTGGAAACTCAAGATGGAGGATCTGTTGGTGGACAAAGATCAGTCGATTGCAGTAGATCTAGGTAGTAAACCAAGAGGAGTGTCCAATGAAGAATGGAAGAAGTTGGATCGGAAGGCTAAGAGCACAATACGATTGTGTGTCTTAGATTCAATATTGTTGAATGTATCAGGGGAAGGTACAGCAAAGGCTTTGCGGGACAAGTTAGGGACTTTGTACCAATCTAAGTCTCTGGTGAATAAACTGTTCCTAAGGAAAAATCTGTACAACCTGAGGATGAAAGATGGAGACTCGGTGACAAAAAATCTGAATTCATTTAATACTATGGTAAGTCAGTGATTATCTATTGATATTAAAATTTCAGATGAAGATAAGTGCAATTTTTTGTTGTGTTCTCTACTAGATTGATGGGATAGTTTGGTTATTGCAATAGTTAGCAATGCAACTGCCTTGCAGTTTGATGAAATAGTCACATCCTTGCTAATAGAGGAGATGAGAAGGAAAAATATGGAGAGCCATAATGGTGATGCCTTGTCTATATGAGGACGGTCCCAGAACAAAAACAAAAATAAGTCATCGAGTGGAAGATCTAAATCTAGAGGAAGACCTAAATCTCCAGGAAAACCTTGAAAGGTGGTTTGCTAGAAATGCAGAAAGGAATGGCACTACAAAAGGGATTGTAAATCTAAAGCTCTTGAAAAAGGAAAGGGATCTGATAATGCTCCTTCGGCAGAGGCAAAAACCACCTCCGATGAAGGTGGGGATGTGTACTTAGCTTCTTCAAGTACACATGTAGATCATGAGGCATGGTTGATTGACTTACGTACATCCTTTCACTTCACTCCCCAAAGAAAGTGGTTCTGCGAGTATGAGAAATACGATGTTGGTGATGTCTTCTTAGGAGATGATAGGAAGGCCAGAATCATTAGTCACGGAAAAGTAAAGTTGAAGTCACAAGGTAGAAGGGTTAGAGCACTTCCAGGTGTTTTGCATATTCCTGCATTGGCCAGAAATGTAATTTTTGTAAGCAAGCTATATGATGCAGGTGTAAAAACAGTGTTCGAGAAGGATACATGCAAAATGGTTCAGGGAGCAATGGTATTGATGCGAGGAGTTCGGATTGGAACTCTATACAAGCCACAAGGTAGCATTGTTGTTGATGGGTGCAACAGTTCTGTGGTTCCTGAAAGTGGAGCAAAAAATCTAGTGGTCTCTGGAGAGAAGACCATGTTGTGGCATCAAAGGCTTGGACATATTGGAGAGAAGGACCTTCGAATACTTCATGGTAAAGGTATGGTAGAAGGTATGAGTAATAGCTCTATAGATTTTAATTTCTATGAAAATTTTGTATATGGGAAGTAGAATCGAGTGAGTTTCCCCTCTAGTGGTAAGAGGGTGAAACATATATTAGAACTTGTGCACAGTGATGTGTTTGGACCTGTGAAGGTTCCATCACCGGGTAAGTCTTGTACTATGTATCATTTATAGATGACTTCTCAAGGAATATATGGATATATTTCCTTAAGAAGAAATCTGAAGTCTTTGACAGGTATAAAGAATTTAAGGCTCTGGTGGAAACCCAGACAGAGAAGAAGATAAAGGTGCTGAGGACAACTAACAGTGGAGAGTTTTGCAGTAAGGAATTTGAAGAATTCTGTAAGAAGTGTGGTATGGCACGGCAGAAAGCCTTTGAAGTTGTTCTTGCTTTGCATTTACAGGATTAAATAAAAGTTGCTTCAGTCAATCTTCATTCTAGCTTTAAGCTCTAAACAACTGTCTCAAAAATTTAATCAATTCCTTCCTAAACTACAACATTCCCAGGAAAATACCAAAAACGAAATTCTGAAGCTGGCTCCAAAGAGGAAAACTCGTTATACTAGGTCAAATCTCGACCCAGACCCTCCAGCTGTTTTTGACAATGCCAACTTAATCCCAAAGATTCTTAGGAAACACCAAGATTTTGCTGATAATAGTCCTGAAGCAGTTCACCCAATCAGTGTTCCAACCCCTGTCAAAGTTTTATTTCAGTCAACCCCTACTTCCCCTTGTTCATAGTCCACCTCTCAAAGCACTCCTTCCACACCTCCATTCACTGCACATACTCCCATTACCACTATTGTTGTCCCAGTTGTTCCACTTATCCCTGTTGTTCCAGTTGTCCCTGTTGTTCCACTTATCCCTGTAAACATGGCCAATAGATATGCACCCCTGCAATTACTTGCAAACCCTGGGGCTATGCCTCAGGATTATCAAACTAAAATCACATATTTTGATGGAACTGGTACTTGCACAAAGAAAATGCAAGACTATTTTGAGAACTACGAGATAGATGATGATAGTGTGAGAATGAAAATTTTTGTCCAAAGTCTGACAGGTGATGTCAGGACTTGGTTTAGAGCACTTGTTGCAAATTCCATAACCAATCCGGATGAACTTTATCAATCCTTTTATCAACAGATGGGAGAAAAAGAAATACCCCTTGCACATACTAGCTGAATACGATACAATAAAAAGAGGCCCTCAAGAGTTCGTCTTGCATTATTGTGCAAGATTCAATAATGTTTATAATGCAATACCACAGAACTTAAGACCTCCACCTCACCTTGCCTTGTATAAATTCCCTGATGGATTCAACCCGGATATGGCCTACTAGTTAAAAGAAAGAGCCCCTCAAACCCTTGCAGACATGCAAAATGTTGCTATCAGCGTAGAAGCCAACCTAATTGCCAAAAGAAACAGAGCTAGAATGGAAATAAGAACCATCTTTAAAGAGGAACCCTCAGCCTTAGATCAAAAACTTGATGCTATCATCAGTGGCATGCACAGGCTGGGAGACAGAGTAGAAAGTGTTGAGAGGAAATCACCATGGGAAGGACAACAGTCCAATACCATAAGGAACCCAAATTTTAGGAAAATGCAGAACACAAATGCTAGCAGGTCTAGCCCAAACCATGACATAAGGCCCCCTTTTCATGAAAATTATGTGAAAGCCTCTACATCTAGGGAACCCACAGAGGACACTCACATGAACTTGGTGGATTCAAGGGCTGAGCAACAAATTTTCCTGACTCAACAAGACCAAAATGAGCATGACTTTAATCAATTTCAGACTAAGTCTGGTGAGTCTTTTGATTTTAAACAAGGCTATGATACTGCTTTGTATGAGGTCCACAAACAATATAAGCTGAGAACTAGGACCATTGATATTTCTGAACCTAGCAAACCAAAGGATGGCAAACAACCCAACAAGATTAAAGGCAAGGCTGTCATAACAGAACCAGCTGATATGCCTGTCCCAAACCCGCATCAAGTGACTGTAGAGGACATAACAGAAATACAACCTTTTAATGATCAGCCTCTACCACCCTTTTCCTCAAAAGAGAATTCGAACAGCGTTCCAAAAAGCCCTCCTAAAACTAAAAAACCGCAAGTAGTCAATTCCCATAACACTGATAAACAAGACCAAATTGCTGATACTCCAATGGAAAAAGGGAAGCCTGCCTCTCAAAATACTAAGACCCAATCTGAAAAATCATTTGACTTAGAGGCAGAAATAGGTAAATTGAAGATATCCATCCCCTTATCTGAACTTTCTAAACATGATGTGTATAGGCAACTAATTCAAAGATCACTTCAAATGCCAGAGGTCAAGGATGATTTCAATGTTCTTGATGATCAACCTGAGCTGCTGTTCGGTCCAGAAGTTAATGGAAAATCAACATATGGATCTGTTCTACCTTTTTATGTCAGTTTGCACATACATGAAAAAGTCTTGCGCAATGCCATGTTTGACTCAGGTGCCTCACACAACCTGATGCCCAAAGCTATAATGGAAAAGCTGAACCTTGATGTTACAAGACCCTACGAAGATCTATTCTCCTTTGACTCAAGTCAAGCCAAGTGTTTAGGCCTCATCAAAGACTTTTGTGTCTCCTTAGTCCAATATCCCAACAAGACAATCCTCATGGATGTGGTGGTTGCTGACATTACACCAAAGTACGGCATGCTATTGTCAAGATCTTGGGGAGAAAAACTCCAAGGGTCCCTCCAATTAGACCTCTCTTATGCCACTATATCTGTCTTTGGGCAACCAAAGAGACTATATAGAGAAACACTGATGAAGTATGTGGTAACTAGTGAGGACAAGCCCCAAAATTTTCCTATTCACTCAATCCATTTTGATATGGATTCTTTCATTTTATTTAATGATGAAAAAATCCTCTTACTAATGACAAGTTGTTGGCTTTAGAACTGAACACACACACCAATGAAGAATCAGTTTCTCATACTAATGAAATTGTCAAAACAACAGATGCAACAAGCATACAAGAAGAGCTTCCCCAAACAGAAATTTCAAATCTATCCACTGCAAGAATGACTGAAACTCTTGATATTAAGCACAAGCAAGAAATCACATGGTATTTAGAGTTTGATGGCTCTGTTAAAAGGTTAGGAGCAGGGGCAGGTGTTTGGATTCACAATACACATAACAATCATGCAGAAGGCCATGCCTACAGACTAAATTTCAAATGCACCAATAACATGGCAAAGTATGAGGCTCTCCTTTTAGGCTTGAAACTCCTCAAAGCTCTAGGAGCTGCAAAGGTGTCCATCCTAGGTGACTCTGATTTAATCATACAACAAATGATAGGCAACTTTGTTACCAATGACAATAGAATGAGGGCCTATAGGACTGCTGCCACTAATATACTCAATACATTCACTGAATCCAAGCTTGCCAAGATTTCAAGAGAGCATAACATTCATGCACACAGCCTAGCTACTTTTGCTAGTACATGCAAGCTCCCCTTTGAGCCAAATCACCATTTTACTGCTGAGATAAAACATAGGCCTACTATCCCAAATAATCTTAAAGATTGGCAAGTGTTCGAAAATGATGCCCAGATTAACAACTTCCTCACTCTTGAGCATGAGTTTTCAAATATTACCATTGACATGGATGCTATGACGGATGAACAACAGCAAACAAATGAAAATCAGCAGGCTGTAACACCTGTAACAGCCAAATGAATGTTGAACCCAACTATTTTTGACAATACAAACATAGAAGAGCTAAAATTGATGCATTTGGAGGAAATAGCCGAAACAGAGGCCGAGATCGTTGATCTGAAAGATAACTTTCTCCCTGCCGGCCTCACTCCATTGGAAGACATGTTTGATGCTAATGATGTTCCCAAGAAACCAAAAATGCAACCCCTAAATGCTGCTATATAAGAACACAACATTGGGATAGCAGAGGATCCCAAAATGATCAAATTGTCCAAAAATTTGCCACCTAATCAAAAGCCTAAATATGTTGATTTGTTCAAAGAATTCCAAGATGTATTTTCTTGGAGTTATGAGGACTTGAAGTCCTATGACACCTCAGTAATCCAACACACCATTCCCTTAAAACCAACCAAAAGCCCTTCAAGCAGAAACTTAGGAGAATCAATCATATGCTTATCCCTTTGATTGAAAAGGAAGTGAAAAGAATGTTTGAAGCAGGTATTATAGCACCCATCAGATTTTCTGAATGGGTATCCAATCTTGTTCCTACAAGAAAGAAGACAGGTGAGATTAGGCTATGTGTAGACCTAAGAAATTTAAATCAAGTCTCCCTAAAAGACCACTACCCCTTGCCAAAAATGACCACATCCTACAAAGAGTAGTGGGGTCATCTAGAATCTCTTTGCTAGATGGCTTTTCAGGTTTCAATCAAACACTGGTTCACCCGGATGACCAAGACAAGACAGCCTTTACCACACCGTGGGGAACATTTAAGTATGTGAAGATTCCTTTCAGACTTAAAAACGCTGGTGCTACCTTTCAAATGGCAATGGATATTGCATTAGCCAAGGAAATACATGATTTCCTAGTTGTCTACCTTGATGACTTATCCCCTTTCTCTAAATCTGATCAAGAGAACCTAAAACATTTGAGGCAAATATTCATGAAATGTAGGAAATATGGCATTTCCTTGAACCCCAAGAAGTCTCTCTTTGGCCTTGAAGAAGGCAAACTTCTTGGCCATATCATATCAAAGGACGGGATTAGAATTGATCCTGGAAGAATCCAAGCCATCCTCCAAATCCCATATCCAAGAAACATAAAAGAGTTGCAAGCATTCCTTGGAAAAATCAAC
Source organism: Pinus tabuliformis (assembly GCA_031772625.1). Taxonomy (NCBI): domain Eukaryota; kingdom Viridiplantae; phylum Streptophyta; class Pinopsida; order Pinales; family Pinaceae; genus Pinus; species Pinus tabuliformis. The sequence continues at coordinate 104,461,392 of CM062812.1, forward strand.
TTCTTGAGGAGATTTATTCCAAATCTAGCCGAGCTAATAAGATTGTTAAGTAACATGTTAAAAAAGGATGCTAAGGTAAAATGGTATCTTGAGACCAAGCAAGCCTTTGAGAGTATAAAATCTGCCTTAACCCAAGCCCCGGTCCTCACAAGTCCACAATTTGATAAAGATTTCATCATATTTTCATTTGCATCTGATCACACCATAGCTACTGTCCTTTTGCAAAAGGATGAATAGGGAGCTGAAAAGCCAATTTCATTTTTTAGCCGAGCCTTAAGAGATGCCCCTTTGAAGTACCCAATCATGGAGAAGCAAGCCTATGCCCTAGTCAAAGCAATGAAAGATTTCCGAGTCTACATTTTATATTCACATGTGATTGCTTATGTGCCAAACGGTGTTGTAAAAGACATATTAACCCAAGAGGGGTTAGAGGGCAAAAGAGGCAACTGGATTGCTAACATCCTTGAGTATGACATAGAAATAAAACCAACCAAACTAATAAAGGGACAAGGTTTAGCCAAACTGATGTCCGAAACAAATTTTCAAGCCTTAGACATCAACCAATTGGACAATGAACAGGAGCTGGCGACTCCACAGATCAGTGAAACCTTTTTGAAATCCCCATGGTATGTTGATATATGCTTTGTATTGTTAAACCTGTTTGCTCCCCCAGGATTGTCCAGAACTAAGAAAAGATTTTTAAGAATGAAGGTTTCAAAGTTTTGTGTCATAGATGGTGCTTTATTTTGGAAAAATCATGAAGGTATATTGCTTAATTGTTTAACCATGAATGAAACTAACAACATCATGAAAGAATTCCATGCAGGTGACTGTGGAGGACATCTATATTGGAAGTCCACGACTGATAAAATTCTAAGGGCTGGTTTCTATTGTCCCTCTCTTTTTGCAGATGTAAAAAAAATTTGCCATTTCATGTCACAAATGCGAAATCTTTGAGGGAAAAAGAAAGTTGTTGCCCCTACCCCTTAAACCCATCTCAACTGAAAAACCTTTTCAACAATGGGGTCTTGACTTCATTGGAGAAATCCATCCCTCCTCCTCAGGCCAGAACAAGTGGATTCTAACAGCCACCGACTATTTCACTAAGTGGGTTGAAGCCATCCCATGCAAACAGGCCAATGACTCCATCATTATCCAATTCCTTGAGTGCAACATCCTTTCTAGATTTGGCTGCCCTGAGAAGATCATTACTGATAATGCCGCTACTTTCAAATCCAAAAAGATGATCAATTTTTGCCATAAATTTCACATCACCTTGGGACATTCCACAGCCTATTACCCCCAAGGTAATGGCTTGGCTGAGTCATCTAATAAGAGCCTGATTAATATCATAAAGAAAGTGCTAGAAGAAAACAAGAAGAACTGGCACAGAAAGCTCACAAATGCCCTATGGGCAGACAGACTTTCAACAAAGAAATCCATTGGGATGAGCCCTTATGAGCTATTATATGGCATCGAGGCCAGATTTCCTTCATCCTTGGGCATCCCTACTATCAAACTGTTACAGGAGATTCAGGCTGAACCAAATGACATTCAACAAAGGATCAATCAGACCATTCATCTTCAACAAACCAGAGAACAATTTTATGACAGAGCTCAAATTTTGCAAGAGAAGCTCAAAAATATGTTTGATAAAAGAGCTAAGGTGGAAGATTTCTGTGTTGGCAAAAAAGTTCTAAGGTGGGACTCACGAAGAGAAGACAAGGGAAAACATGCAAAATTTGATTTTTTATGGAAAGGGCCATTCGTTATTTCTGTTGTTCAGGGAAATAACACATATTTTCTCAAATCTGTAGAGGGCAGCACTGCTGAAGAAGGCCCTGTAAATGGCTGAATGTTAAAAAATTACCATGATCCCTTTTAAGGGATACAATGCAGCTCTGTAGATATCTCTTTGTACATCGATATTTGTATATATCAGCACTTTGTTTTTATTTTTTGTTTAAGCAGTTTGAGTGTTAGAGGAGCAGCAGCAAAGTTTGTGAAGACACAGCCAATGCCAGTATTCCATTTTTAAAGCTCTGTCTATGCATTAATCTCAACAAAACAGCAAGAGTAGCACTGCCATATCACAGAAATTCATGGTAAAAGCAAACTGTTTGCAGCTTGTAGTCTTCAGTCAAACAATATCAATAAGAGAGGAGCATTTTTTAGCTTCACATTAGCAACTGGTTCCAGATCAGAGGCTAAGGGAAATACATCAGTTTTGATCCATATTTTGGATCTATTTCAAAGGTAATGCTCAAGAAACAGTGTATATAATATCAAGCACGCAGAAGAAAGCAGGTAGTGCTTCACTTTTCATAACAATTCAGTTGAGTAGAGGGCTGCTTATATTCCAAAGTTTCACGCTCTTAACAGCCAGCATAAAGAAGTTTTCTAATCTACAGCAACAAAAAAAGATCAAGGTAGTTTGACTTGTTGTTCTTGGCTTTTCACAAGGAAAAGCCATCCCCAAGTGGAGCCACTGTTAGCCTCCTGTTGCAATAGGTGTTCATCTTTCATGATTGACAATTTTACATGCCAAATATGTCATACTTCGCATGCTGCAATGTTCCATATTTCCAGAAAGAGGTCAAAAAAGAGACCATGAAAGTGTGCCAGTCTAAATGCCACTGCAGTATTCCAAATTTTGATGAGCTAACCGTGTTTGAAGAATTTTTTGTTAAAGGGAAGTCCAAACAGCCTAATCTTGGTTTCCCTAGGTTTCAATTTCTCGTTTAGAATATAGAGAATGAATATCTGTCCAAACAGTTTAATCTTGGTAGATTTGTAGATAGGTAGAGAATCAAAGGAGCCCAACTGCTTAATCTGGGCCCTTGGCAGAAATAAGTGTAGATTTAGATAGGAAGGCAGTCAGAAGAAAAATTGTAAAGCAGGGTCTGCAAGTCTAAGTGCACCCAAACCAAAAAGAAGAAAAAAATGCCCGGTAAGTAGGCTGGGTAAGTATTTTTGAGGTTGCAAATGTTGATATGTGATCAATTTTGTGTTTCAAAGTGATATTGCACTTCAGATCATAGGAACAAGGCACTTTTCATTTGGAGGAGCTCAAGTGAGGCCTGGCTAACTCCCCTTTCTTCTCATTCCCCAAATCACTCACTAATTTCCCTGAAGAGGTCAAGATCTCCTTGATACCTCTTAGTTTCATCATTTTCAATATCATTTGCCTTGGTAAAGATCTGCTTTACTCATGGAGTGTTCATACTTCCTCTATAAATCATTTTCCCCAAAATAGCCTAAGATTCACACACTTAGCGTTTTCTTATCACTTGTCAAAATAACTACTAATTTTACTATGTAGTTCCCTATCTGTCTCCCCTTCCCCTACTAAAACTATGTTAATAACTTCCCTATGTATATATCCCCTTCCCCTTGGCACTATAGCCATATGTTTCAAGTCCGGGAAATAGTAGTCCATCTGGGGCTACTACTAACCATCTGCATCCTAACTGGAGTTAATCTAACATCTGGTCAGACTAATAACCATTCCCCCTTAACCCTAACCCTACAAATACCCATGTTCTGCCCTTGTCCTAAAGTTTTGCCTGTAAATATCTACCCCGCTCGCTCATAACCCCATAAACCCACTTTCCTAATGTTTAAACACCCCCCCCCCCCCCCCCCCGCCATATAATAAATTAATCAAATGTGCCACGGGCCTCGTCCATTATACCTCCACCACCTCATTTGTTCCGCCAGCCGTCCGATCGCTCGCGCCACAGATCTACGGTGAGCGGGTCTTGTCATCTCTGAAGCCGTCGATGGTTAGCGCCAGAGAGATGGGCGGTTTTCCCGTCGTACTCCCGCCACGCATCACCCTCTCAACTGTGGTGGAGCCCCCTCTGCCGAAACCACTTCTGCTCAAAGGCGGTGCGCCCGAAATCGGATACCGCTTTCCCCCTCCTGCGTCAGTGCCACATCATGCTGACGTCACCATCCCGCGTCGGCCTCCTGCCGCTGTGTCCTTGCCATATCACTGCCACATCACCCTCTCCACCGTACTACCACGTCACCGCCGTACTGGGACCCACCACTGACGTCATGCTAACGTCACCCTCAAAAAGTGCGAAAGGCGCAAAATGACTAGAATTTCTTCCTGAAGCATTCAGAAAGGGGCAAACACAGTTTTTAAAGCAACAGAGGGCCGAACAGCTGCCATGAAAGGTCGATGGGACAGTCTAAACCACTCAGAAGACATTAAAGAGGCCAGGTTCAGCGTCAAAGAGTGTCAGTTCAGCAACATCAAAGCAGGTGAAAATTAAAAACCTCCATCAAAGAAAACAAAACAGTTAAGGCCATTTAAAAACTTATCTGGTCAGGATTAGTGCACATTAATGCCACCGAACAGCAGCAGAACCAAGTTAGAGGTGGAGATAAAAGACAAATCACAGTTATTACAGAAAGACTGCACCGAGCCACCCAGGACAGACATTAACTCAGTTTGATACAACTGCCCTCAACGCAGCTCAAAGATACTTTCATGCATTTATTTCTGGATAAGATTAGGTTAAAGTAATCATTTTCTTTCAGACCTGTTTAGGTCGGCTGTAATAGATTAATTTTCGATAATTTTCCCTATTTATACCGACCCTCTGTATTTTTTAAAGGGTTGGTTGGTTGATAATCTTCATGAGAGACTCGCACTGTATATCTGATATGTTTCTCTTAATCAAAGATTGTTGAAAGCTTGGAGAATGGATTGTTTGATGTGTTGTTAATGGTTTCTGAAGGATGAATTTGGAATTCTTGTGCTGCATTATGAATCAATAAGTGTTCCTCACCTCTGTTATTTCAATTTCATAAATGTTCAAGTTACAGAACGAAGGATTGGTTTAGAATTTGCTTAGTTGCACTCTATGCTCAGTTTCTGTGGCTTCTTAATGTTTTTCCTCTTGATTTAGGCATAAATATGAATTCTTTTATGGCTCATGTTTGATCTATTTCACATATGAATGACTGTTATCTAGGAATTCTTAGCTTCTCCTAGATAGGGCTCATTTATCTTCCCCCTGCTAACCTGAACGAGAGACTCTTAATTGCCTCTCATTCCTTAGCCTTTTAATCCATCTCTTTACCTTGAATGATTGTTTCATATGCAGCTGTCTTGCTCCATTTTCCTCTCTTGTGACCAAGAAAACGCACCAGCAGTCTTACTCCATGACTCCATGCCCAATGGTTTGAAACTTACCACACTATGTTTTGCCTCTCTACTTGAAAGCATCAATCTTCCCACCAAAATCAAAACAAAACCCCTTGAACTCAATAACTAGCCTAAAATCATCTTCAACAAAGCTAAATCAGAAAGAGAGAGCCCTCTCTGATTGCAGGTGGGCTAGAACCTGCAGTCCAAAGATTGGTTTGTGGTTACCTCGGCCGTATCCTTTCACGAGCTTAAGGACAACCTGAGTGATAACAGATTCTTAAAATATTTATGCAATAAAATATAACCATCCAAATTAGAAAAAATTGCACAATGGAAATTAAAAATGAAATGAAACAAAGATTGTCTAGTGGTTTTCTTCAATAAACATGGATAAAGGTCATGAGAATCTAAAACATAAGCATATATACAACAAAAAAACATCATTCTGCAAATAAATTTAAATGTCTCTTACTAGTGACTCCCACCATCTTGCAATCCCTTCTAGTTCAATCTGGAATCACATCTGATATGGTTTGATTTGGAATGGCATCCCAAATTCAACAAAGGGGATCATGAGGAAGGTCACAAAGGAAGGACGAGAGCAGAGAATTATGGCAACCAAAGTTCACCTAGATAAGTTGAAATGGGCAGAAAAATACCCCACCAAACGAAAATTCAAAATTCAAATTTCTAAGTTAACCTCACATCACAGACTACACCAGTTAACTTGACATTGTAAATCCCTAGCCAAGAAAGATTTATGGTGGGGTGATGAGGTTGACTAATTTTGCGATTAATGCCCCTAATTACATATTAATTAATTTATAAACTTCATCTTACTAGGATACATTTTGGGCCGGCTAGATTCTTATGAAACTCCCATACCTATCAAAAACCTAAAACTTTGTAGAACTTCTCCTTTGGTTACCCTCTGCTAAAAAAGGATCACTTTTTTTAGTAGCTTAAAGATTAATGGTATATTAAATTCCCATAAGGTTACTTTTTGGAAATTACATCTTTAGTTTTGAGTTGCATGTAGAAGTTCTATATTTTTTATGTAATATATTTTATATAGCTAGGTTGATGATCTTATATTTTCAATGGGAATCAATAAAAATAAGATTTGCAATTTCACTTATAATCATTGCTTGAAGTAGAATAAGGGTTTTTTTTTAAGTGTTGTAGAAAATTAGAGTGATTAATAATTCTTAGCTTCCACATATAGTGTACGACATATCACAAGTACTCATACCCTTGATTGACATCATTAATGCATAAATCATCTAGGAATACCTACTATTATCAGTTATGTGTTTATTTGATGTTTTAATACTCTCTCTCTCTCTCTCTCTCTCATGTATCTTAGATTTTCAAATGGTATCACATATTGGATATCCAAGAACAAGATAGAAAGTCCCGTTTACTTGACTATATAAAATTACCCTTATGGTAGGTCAACCTTATAGTCAATCTTTTTATGGAAGGAATCCACTCCTAGTCACTTGTCTCTTAAGTTTGGGTGGCCTCTCAGTGAGCTAAGATCCAAATACAATTAATTTCATGACCTCATAAGGAGGACTCCATCCTTATTTATAATTAATAAAAGAATCAAAATCATAATGATCTCCTAACTACCTAATCGACCTTCTTTAAGGACTCCTCATTACATTTATTCAATACTAACTATTATGGGAGGTTTTGTTTGATAATAACAAACATAGTGTACCTAGTCTACCTTATATTGAATGTTCTCCAATATTATTACTTTATTATCGGCCATTCAACACCCCTTTGTAGTCATAGGGATGATCCCAACTCTACACACACATAGAGAATCTAGTCGAACCCATTTTCAAAATTAGAAAAGGGTCTTAGAAGTGTTTTTTTGTTGGGTTGTGTTATATTCTTTCCACGACTAGCCCACGTAGTTAACCGGGGGGTTAGAAGGGGGGCAGAGCCCCCTCTTCATTTCACCGATTGCGTAGTTGGGGGAGGGGGGGGGGGGGGTCACAGGGGGTTTGAGGGGTGCATGTAACCCCACTCTATGGGGTGCTGGGCAGCGCCCCAAAAAATTTTGTTTTTGGACCCTATATTAGGTTGGGCGGACCTACCTTTGGTTTTGTGCACGATTTTTCGCACATGGTTTTGGACACGATGGTTTTCAATCCATGGTTTTAGACGTGATTGTTTTCGGTCTAGGGTATTGGATGCTTTGGCATGTATAAATATGTATTGTAACATTGAAAGGAACACAATGAAAAATCAAGCTGGTAGTCTCATTTTTGGGATCCAGGGGAAAATCTCTATGTATATGTGTTTTATGTGATATGCTCTCACATTGTTTATTTTCTGTGTTTTAGAATTCGTATGCAGGTAATTTCCATATGGGGCTAAAAACTACATTTGGTATCAGAGCTTTTTTGGCTTCAAGGGGATGCCTTTATTGCTAAGGGGTTTCTCTCAGGTCTATAGTAGACCCTGTTTAGTGGGAGATCTATGAGATCAATTCTAGTGGTGAAAAAAGAGGCGAACAGTGGAAAGATAGAGAACGAGAAATTTAATGGTCAGAGTTTTGAGTTGTGGAAACTCAAGATGGAGGATCTATTGGTGGACAGTGGATTGCAGTAGATCTAGATAGTAAACCAAGAGGAGTGTCCGATGAAGAATGGAAGAAGTTGGATCGAAAGGCTAAGAGTACAATACGATTGTGTGTCTTAGATTCAATATTGTTGAATGTATCGGGGGAAGGTATGGCAAAGGCTTTGCGGGACAAGTTAGGGACTTTGTACCAATCTAAGTCTCTGGTGAATAAACTATTCCTAAGGAAAAAGCTGTACAACCTGAGGATGAAAGATGGAGACTCGGTGACAAAACATCTAAATGCATTTAATACTATGGTAAGTCAGTGATTATCTTTTGATATTAAAATTTTAGATGAAGATAAGTGCAATATTTTGTTGTGTTCTCTACCAGATTCATGGGATAGTTTGGTTATTGCAATAGTTAGCAATGCAACTCCCTTGCAGTTTGATGAAATAGTCTCATCCTTGCTAATAGAGGAGATGAGAAGGAAAAATATGGAGAGCCAGAATGGTGATGCCTTGTCTGCACGAGGACGGTCCCAGAGCAGAAACAAAAACAAGTCATCGAGTGGAAGATCTAAATCTAGAGGGAGATCTAAATCTCCAGGAAAACCTTTAAAGGTGGTTTGTTGGAAATGCAGAAAGGAATGGCACTACAAAAGGTATTGTAAATCTAAAGCTCTTGAAAAAGGAAAGGGATCTGATAATGCTCCTTCGGAAAAGGCGAAAACCACCTCCGATGAAGGTGGGGATGTGTACTTAGCTTCTTCAAGTACACATGTAGATCATGAGGCATGGTTGATTGACTTACGTGCATCCTTTCACTTCACTTCCCATAGAAAGTGGTTCTGCGAGTATGAGAAATACGATGTTGGTGATGTCTTATTAGGAGATGATAGGAAGGCCATAATCATTAGTCGTGGAAAATTAAAGTTGAAGTCGCAAGGTAGAAGGTTTAGAGCACTTCCAGGTGTTCTGCATATTCCTGCATTGGCCAAAAATCTAATTTCTGTAAGCAAGCTAGATGATGCAGGTGTAAAAACAGTGTTAGAGAAGGATACCTGCAAAATGGTTTGGGGAGAAATGGTATTGATGCGAGGAGTTCAGATTGGAACTCTGTACAAGCCACAAGGTAGCATTGTTATTGATGGGTGCAACAATTTTGTGGTTCCTGAAAGTGGAGCAAAAAATCTAGTGGTTTCTGGAGAGAAGACCATGTTGTGGCATCAAAGGCTTGGACATATTGGAGAGAAGGGCCTTCGAATACTTCATGGTAAAGGTATGGTAGAAGGTATGAGTAATAGCTTTGTAGATTTTAATTTCTATGAAAATTTTGTATATGGGAAGTAGAATCGAGTGAGTTTCCCCTCTACTGGTAAGAGGGTGAAACATATATTAGAACATGTGCACAGTGATGTGTTTGGACCTGTGAAGGTTCCATCACTGGGTAAGTCTTGTACTATGTATCATTTATAGATGACTTCTAAAGGAATATATGGATATATTTCCTTAAGAAGAAATCTGAAGTCTTTGAAAGGTATAAAGAATTTAAGGCTCTGGTGGAAACCCAGACAGAGAAGAAGATAAAGGTGCTAAGGACAGCTAACAATGGAGAGTTTTGCAGTAAGGAATTTGAAGAATTCTGTAAGAAGTGTGGTATGGCACGGCAGAAGACTACTCCATATACACCTCAGCAAAATGGAGTTGCAAAAGAATGAACAAGATGTTGATGTAAAGGGAAAGAAGCATGCTCAGTGGGGCCATGTTAGGACAAGAATTCTGGGTAGAGGCGGTGGAGACTGCATGTTACTTGGTCAACAAATCACCTTCATCAGCATTGGAAGATAAGACTCCACAAGAGGTATGGAGTGGTAAGAAACATTCTCTTCCACATCTGAGGGTGTTTGGATGTGATGCATATGTACATGTTCCAAAGGAGAAAAGAACCAAGTTGGATAGTAAATCTAAAAAGTGCATCTTTATTGGGTATAAGGATGGTTTAAAGGGTTATACGCTTTGGAACCCAGTAACAAGAAAGGTTGTGTACAGCCGAGATGTGGTGTTCAGAGAGGTGAAAGATGTTATTAAACATGAAGTCCAACCAAAGGAACCTGAGAATATAGAGTTTGAGCTAAAGGAGGAAGAATCATACTCTACAGTAAAGGAGGAATCAGAAGATGAAGAGCCACAAACTCCGGGTGTGAGAAGATCAGTTCGAGAAAGAAGGCTACCAAAACGGTATAGTCCATTTGATTTTTGTTCAAATTTTTCTTTATCTATTACTGATGATAATCCAAAAACTATGAAGGAAGCAGTAGATTCAGAGGATTGAAAACTCTGGAAAAAGGCCATGGTTGATGAAATGGCATCTTTGCACAAAAATGAGGCTTGGGATCTAGTGGAGTTGTCGGCTGGAAGGAAACCCATTGGCAGGAAATGGGTGTTCAAGAAGAAGACAAATGTAGAAGGAAAGGTGGAGGAATACAAAGCTCAGTTAGTAGCAAAAGGTTATTCCCAGGTGCCGAGAATTGATTTTGGTGATATTTTTTCTCCTGTTGCGAAGGTAAATTTTATTACATTACTTTTATCTATTGCTGCTACTTTTGATTTTGAGGTAGAACAGATGGATGTGAAGACATCATTTCTTCATGGGGATTTGGAAGAGGAGATCTACATGAAGCAACCTGAAGGTTTTGCAGTGAAGGGTAAGAAAGAACTGGTATGCATGTTAAAGAAATCCCTGTATGGGTTAAAATAGTCACCAAGGATGTGGTATCAGAAATTTGATACATTTATATGGGAACTTAGCTTCACCATAATCAAAGCAGATCACTGTGTGTATTTTAAATTAATTGGTGACCATGTTATTTATCTGGTCTTGTATGTGGATGATATGTTGTTGGTTGGAAATTACAAAGAAATTATCCAGGATTTGAAGACCCATTTGTCCTGCAAATTCGACATGAAAGATCTTGGTGCTGCAAACTATATTTTGGGCATGGAAATTAAAAGAGATCGGACAAAAAGGAAGATCTAGTTAAACCAGAGGAAGTATGTTGAGACAATATTGCAAAGGTTTAATATGCAGGATAGTAAACCAGTGAAGGTTCCTATTCCTATAGGTGTAAAGTTATCTATTGAACAGCTTCCCAAGACACAAGAAGAGGAAGAGGACATGTCCCATGTTCCATATGAAAGTGCAGTCGATAGCCTGATGTATGTGATGGTCTGTACTAGACCAGACATTGCACATGCAGTGGGAGTATTGAGAAAGTTTATTTCAAAACTAGGGAAGGAACACTAGACAACAGTGAAGCAGGTTTTCAGGTATTTGTGTGGCACTAGTGATTATGGTTTGTGTACCAAGGAAGACCAGGATTGAATAGAGTGTTGGATATTCATGGCTTTTTTGATGCAGACTAGGCTGGAGATCTGGATCAAAGAAGATCTACAAGTGGGTATTTGTTTAACCTATTTGGAGGTGCAGTCAGTTGGATGAGTAAGAAACAATCTGTAGTGGCACTATCAACTACAGAGGCATTATACATGGCATCCACTCATGCAAGCAAGGAGGTAGTTTGGTTGCAGAGATTGTGTTCAAGTATGGGGTTAGTACAAGGAGCTAGAAGGATAGACTGTGACAACCAAAGTCCAATTTTCTTGGCAAAGAACCCTGCATATCATTCAAAGACAAAGCACATTGATGTTCAGTATCACTTTGTGACGGATATCATAGAAGATAAAAAGGTGTTGCTGGTAAGGACGGACACTTTGAAGAATACTACAAATGCATTGACAAAATCCGTGAGCTCTGAGAAGTTCCCTTGGTGTAGAGAAACAATGGGCATTGCAAGGTTGGATAAATAACTAAGCTCTCTTGTGGCCCCCTGTGGAAAGAAAACAACAAGTGGGAGAAGGTTGGGTTTTTTTATATTCTTTCCACGACTAGCCCACGTAATTAACCGGGGGTTAGAAGGGGGGCAAAGCCCCCCATTTTGTTGTGCCGATTACGTAGTGGGTGGGGAGGAGGGTCACAGGGGGTTTGAGGGGTGCAAGTAAACCCACTCTATGGGGTCCGGGGCAGCACCCTGGAAAATTTTGTTTTTGGACCCTTTATTAGGTTGGGCGGAATGCCATGTATTTTGCCTCTATGGAAATTCCCACCGTAAATCAACAAATTATGCAATATACTAAAACACAATACAAGATCTACTTCTACAACACTTTGCGGAAGCTTAATCGAATTGAGGAAGATCAAGAGAACACATATAACTGAGAATGAGAAATAAATCACACATAACACAGAAGAAATAACCCAAGGAAAGCCTCAGCCTAAAACCCCAATCTTTGTATTATCATACAAGTGGAAATCTTGTTCACGATACAAAAAGAATCAGCTCTCAAGCTATCCTTCTCTCTCTGCAATCAAAAAATACAGCTCACAGACTAAATAGACATAGTATATGTCCTCGTCAAGCCCATTAAGCCTCCTATTTCCTTACGCAGCTTTTCTTGGGGTCCAATGATGTCACATGTGTGAATTGGCCTCATCACACTCACTAAACCTGAAGAAGTAACTGCACAATCCTTAAGGAAATAATTCCTTCTGCATGCAAGGAATATTCACAATGGAATATTCTAGCAACTGATAGTACATTTCCCCTCCATCTAATCTCAACTGGGTCTCTGTCTGAACTAAAATGCATGAGTTATTTATGAGAGAATACTCAGTTATCTGAAGTGCGGTAGTTACATGCATTAACTCACTGAACTTACATTAATTCAACAAACTGTTTGAATTAATCCAACTGGACTTGACTCAGTTAACTTAACCAACTAATTACAACTCAATATTACAACTCATCCTTATCTCTTTAACTACTGGATAAATTCCTCAATTAATGGAGAAACTATTGCATGTCCCCACATAGACTTCATGTTTGATTTTCCTTAGCTAATTAACTCAAGATGAATTAATTTATTATTTTACAAATAGTTGCTAAGATCAAATTCGAATTTTACTTCATTATTTTAGTTTAGGGACTGACGAAAATAGGAGGGTATCCCGAAATGCTATTTATAGAATTCTATTTTAGCACTTCCATTTTTCCATCCATTGTTGCTAAGATCAACACTGGCTGAACTGCTATTTATAGTAGTGTTATTTTTAGCATTTCTTGTTGCTATTTTCAACACTCCCTCTCAACAAGAAAGGAATTATCAGTAACCACAATCCTGTCTCTGTGGAACTCAAACTTGCATTTTGAAATTCCTTAGTCAAAATATCTACATCTTATTCCTCGGTCAAAACATACAACAACAACATGATCCTCTTGACCACACAGTCTCGAAGATGGTGATACCGGATATCAATGTGCTTGGACATGTCATGAAAAACTAGATTCTCAGAGAGTTTGATAAAACTCTGGTTATCATGGTAAATCACTATAGGATCCATCATCTGACCAAACAATCCCACTAGAATCTTCCGCATCCAAATGGCCTCAAATGCAGCCTGACTAGAAACCATGTATTCAACCTATGCTGATCTAAGTGCAACTAATCTCTGTTTCCGGTTTTACCAGGAAACTACAGCTGAACCAAGGTTGAAGATTCCTCTAGAAGTGCTCTTCCGGTCTAGCGGAATCCCTGCCCAATTCGCATCTGTGAAGCCCTAAAGATTCACTCCCTTTGTCCATCTGTACCACAATCTGAACTGAGATGTGCCTCTAAGGTATCTCAGCACATGCTTCGTTGCCTTCCAAAACAGCTTGGTAGGCTTAACCATAGCTTGACTCAGCTGGTTCACCGTAAAGCATAAGTCGGGTCATGTGTTCACCAGATACATAAGTGAACCCACCAACTGTCGATAAACAGTAACAACTACTACCTCACCTAAATTAGCATCCTCCTTCCTCCAGTTCCCAGCTAGAGGAGTCTGCATGGGCTTTCACTTCTCCATGTGAAAGCGCATGAGTATCTCATTGGCATACTTGCCTTGAGACACAAATACTTCACTATCCTTCTACCACACCTCCATGCCTAGAAAGTAGTGCATAAGGCCCATGTCCTTCATCTCAAACTCTCTTGCAAGGTCCTCCTTGCAAGACTGTATCAGCTGATCATCACCTGTCAAAATCAGATCATCGACATAAAGAATAATGATAAATGATTTACCTTCTACGATGATGTGGTAAAGGTTCACACCTACTTCACTCTTGGTCAAGCCCAAACCGGTGAAATAGTTGTCGATACCGGTGTACCAAGCACGGGGTGCTTACTTCAGCCCATACAAAGCCCTCTTGAGTCTGCACACATGCGACTCATGATCGAAGGTCTCGAAACCCTCTGGCTACTCAATGTACACCTCCTCCTCAATCTTCCCATTGAGGAATGTTGTCTTCACATCCATCTGGTGGATCTTCCACCCCAACTGAGCTGATAGTACCAACATTGATATAATCGATGAGTACATTGTTACAGGAGAAAAAGTCTCATCGTAGTCAATCCCCTCGACCTATGAGAAACCCCGCGCAACAAACCTTGCCTTATGTTTCTCAACACTGCCATCAGTTGCCTGCTTTACCTTGTAAAGCCATCTGGAACTCACCAATGACTTTCCCTGAGGCCTTGGGACAACATCCCACACACTGTTCTGAATGATAGAGTCATACTCCTCTACCATTGCATCAACCCAGACTGGTTGTTACACTGTCTCCTCAAACGAAGAAGGTCTAGTATCTACACACTCCCCAACCAGGGCCATGTACCCAGTGTGCTGCTCGAGTGACCTCCTCTGTTTGCGCTGAGAAGATGGTTGTCCCACATTCTCCCACGCATCTAGCATCAACCTGTCAGCTTCCGTTGAGCATTTCTGCCCATCTCTAGAAGTCTTAGCATGAGTGGACGTATGCACTCCCGGATCCTATGCATGTGGCTGCTCTACATCAATCTAAGTCTCCTCCTCCTTAGGAACTGAAGGTTCCTCCTCTGCATGCAACTTGAGCTCCCTCTTAAGTGAAACTTGCATGACTTTCTGCTCATCGAAATTTAGATCCCTATGTACCATAGTCCTCTAAGTGGAAGGCAGCTACACCCGATAGTTGTGGGGTGTATCTGTGTACCCCACAAGTATTCCCAACTTAGTTTTTGGGTCTAGCTTCTTCCTGGCATCTTTGGTCACATGACAGTAAACTAATGATCCAAAGATTCGAAAGTGACTTACATCAGGTCGCTTCCCGGAATAGGCCTCCATAGGTGTCTTCATTCCCAATATACGGTGTGGGATTCTGTTTTGCAAGTATATTGTTGTATTGCATGCCTCAACCCACAAATGGAGTGGTAGGATTTGGTCATGCAACATCACTCGAGCTACTCCCACAATCAATCTATTCTTCCTTTCGGCCACCCCATTCTGCTGTTGGTTATGGGGTGCCTTCAATTCCTGTTTAATACCTTCTGCAGTGCAGACGTCTTTAAACTGTTGGGAGACATACTCTCCAATATTGTCGCTACGCAAGGCTTTTATTTTATTTCCAGATTCTTTCTCTGCAAAGGCTTTAAACTCACAAAACCTCAAGAAGGTCTGATCCTTCTTTTGCATAAAGTAGATCCAGCATCTACGAGAAAAATCATCAATAAAAATAACATAGTACCTTTGTTTAGCAGTGGAGGCTATAGAGAAGGGCCCACAAACATCTGACTGAACTCGCTCCAGGATTACTCCAGCTCTACTATCTCGATCCAGAAAATAGGATTTCGCATACTTACCCAAGGTACAACCTTTGCATGTAGTCGTATGCTCAAGTTTTCCCTTGGGTAATCTGGTAGAAATCTATTGCATGATCTTCAAGGCTCCCTGGTGCAAGTGGCCCAGTCTTCTATGCCATAGCTCACCAACATCTTGGCTCTTCACCATCTCAGCTTTGGAACTCAAAGAAACACAATCATCTACCTCTAGCTTGTAGAGATTCTTAACTCGAGTCCCTATTCACTTTGTCGGTCCAGTACTGATATGCCTCAAGAATACCTTTCCTTGACTAAAGACTACATCATAGCCTTTATCCTCTAGCATAGTGACAGACACAAGATTCTTCTTCATACTTGGTAAATACTTTACATCAATCAGGGTGAGGGGAGCTCCATGCTCCCTCTAAAACACAATCGTACCTTCACCTGAAACACGGTACTTTCCATTATCGCCCATCTCGATCCGCATATGGAGATCCTTCTCCTCCAGTGTATTGAAAAGATTCTTATCACCTGACATGTGGAATGAAGCTCCATTTTCCAGGTACCACACACATCCCACCATGGATGAAACCATGCATGCGATAAGTGAGAAATCCAACTCAAACTGTGAGGATAGTGCCTCACCATCGGATCCCTTCGAGGAACTCCTCTTGGAATTCCTCCGTGGACAATTCGTAGCATAATGGCCCACTTCATGACAATGAAAGCATCGCACTTTCGATTTGGCAATCTTCTTCCCAACATGGGAAGAACCGAAATTGGGATGGGATGCCTTCCTGTTGTTGGGAAAAGTATCTACTCAGAACGCCCCTATCCCACTCTAAGGTGTGACAGTGCCTTAGCAACAAACAAGGAAAACTACTTTCGTATTCTTCTTTATGAAATGTAAACGAAGAGGAAGGATGAACTAACCTGTGTCTTGCGCTAGTCTATTGATCCAATCGCTCTCCTCTTTGTTTGCTTCCCGCTACCTGCTCCCTTACTTGCCCAGCTTCACCAAGTTCCTGCAAGATCACAGAAGAGGAAAACTACACAAAGACATAGATTTACATTCATAAATAGCTTAGGATCAGATTTAAGCTAAACATACAAATATAACAAAACATCATTGATACACAAGCATGTAGGAGAAACTCAAATAGTTTTATTGATATAATAAGAAGATCCAGGAGGAGATACAACCAAGTGAGTCCCGATCCAGCATCTACCTCCCAGCAAAGGAATCCCTTCTTCACCTCCAACAAAGCATAAATCACCCAATGCACTAATCTCAATCTCAAAACCAACAGCAATTCTCTGCAAAGTACAAAATTCCAGCCTCTGGATCTCTGGGATGAGGGATCCATATATAGATGTATGCAAAGAGGATGAGTCAGCTTATGTTTTGACTTGTGGCTTCTCTCTATCAATTCTTGCTTCCACTTGGAGACTGAGAGCCTCTTACTCATCCTTGGTCGAACTCAGTGAGGCAAGTGTCATTGGGGAAGATTCTGGAACCTTCCATTGTCTGTCCACCTCGCGGAATGACACTGCCATTTGTCATTTCCCGCTCAGCGCACCCTGGTAGTGCATTTAGGTGCGTTGAAACGCACCTAGCTAGTGTACTGGGGTGCTATGCAACGCAGGTAGCTAGTGGAGCAGCTGAAATGATCTTGATTTGACTGATTCTGAGTAGTTTCTGGTGGAGAACTTCTGGGAGAAGCTGTAATTGGTTGACCTTGTTCCTCTAGGGGTAGGAACAACACTTTTAGGGACTTTGGATCCCTTGGATTATGGACATTTCATGCTTAAAGCTGTAAGGCACAAAAATGTCTATAACAGTTGCCCCCTAAATTATGAGGCCGTTTATCGGGTGAAATGCTTTATTAGGAGGATCCAAAGTTCTTTCAATGCTAGGAGGAGACCTGTAATAAGATACAATACAATACATCATCTTCATACTATTTTCATGATCTAGCTGAGGCGGGCATTCCCATGCTCAGCTTTATAAATTCATTTTTATGTACATAGGACAGACAATCGTCTGATGGTAGACTGATGATTATGGTGAAGTCATCATCCTTTTGGTAGGATGATTATCTGTGCTGCAATGCTATACATGTCAATGTTTTTATTTTTCCTGAATATATATCGTAGCCCGGATGGATGAAACTAGATCCGGGGTCTTCAATCTCGTCCAATCTTCACTCGAAGTACAAGTCGATCCATGTGAGAAATGTTTTGAAGTCGAACATGGAAAGACATCGCTTGATTACCAGTCGATGATGTAAACTGTTAACAAGCGCGAGAGGAATCACCGATAAGGATGATGACCCTCAAGGTACTGCAGTACAATTCACATGGTGTGAATAAAGGACTTGGCGTCGAACACCACGCAAAATCTTTCGGTCGAAGGTCATTGATGTATACCTACCTGTTGCCGGAAGTGAGAAACTTGCCATTGAGGTATGCAAGCTTCAAAGTACTGAATGGGGTGTTCCTAGATCAACTTCTTCGATAATGAGTTGATGTCGACAAGAAGTGATTTGTCAAAGGAGGGCCTTGATGTATCCCACATCAATGACACGGAACAGAGCAAATGATTTTGATAGAGGTGAAAACGATCTGATGATATATGGTTCAGGGTGGCGGTCATGAAAGAATGAAGTATAATGTATGGTAGTGGATGGGACACGGGTGACTTCTCTGGATGACTTCTCTTGAACATGTCGGCGACACTTGTATGATGGATTGGTAGCATTTACCCCAAAATTGGATGGTATGGCGAGACCATGGTGATGCGACCGGTGAATGAAACAACCCAACCCGACTCAGGCACGGAGTGGAAGTGTCATGTTCAAGAGCGACTTGCTACCAATAAAGATTCTTTGAGTTTCTTCCCAATTTTTCCCCAGTCATTGCTGACCAGTACCTCTTTATTTTTGTCAAGCTTGAGGAGGATAACATATGCTTGTTCTATAATTTGCCCTTCGGGCAAACCCATCGCTATGTTTTAACGAGCCTAGCAATAGTGAAACTCGTTTTCATCTAAAGACAAGTTTGTCGCTATTAATGTTTTTAACGAGTTTAACGACAAAGATAACTCGGTCCTTTTCATTTTTAGAGAGTCTGAAAAGGAACGTAAAGGTAACTCCGGAATTCCTTTTTCGTCATCTAATCCCTTAAGTCCGAAAAAGTATAAAACAATACAGAAGGGATGAATTTTCGATAGTTTTAACGAGCCGAACAATACAAGCGCTCGATCTTTTTGTGCAATAATCCCTCAGGTCCAAAAAGATTAAAATCTAGAGGAGGGATAGCACTTCCGGTCGCTTTAACGAGCTGGAAGGCCAAAACTCGGCAATCTTTTCATATTTTACGAGTCAGATGAAAAGAGCTTAAAGAAGACTCGTCTTTTGAGGAACGAGTGATAAGACGGGTAGCAGCTGATTCTAGGTAAGGGTTGGAATTTTCCAAGCACGGCAGTGTCACAAGGATGGCTAGTGAAATCACTCTTCGCAGCTATTCCTCAAAATGGGTAAACAATCAAATGGAGGTGAATGATCGGCCAATGGAAAAGTGGAGGTGACGGTGCAAACACGACCAAGGCTTTAATGGCTAATAATGTTACATTCACGGTGGTTATTCACGGTGGTGATTATGGAGTTTTTGGGTCATGCGACCGATTTTGTCTTGGTTACAGAACATTATATGTAAACCATAAACAGCTATATATATATATATATATATATATATATATATATATTTTGATTTTCGGGGTTTTATTCTGGTTGAGCTATATGATCCACATGTAAAACATTGATGATGTGTTTCTTTTTATAAATGTTGCAAATGTCTATCTAACACATAGTTTGCTAATGAGTCGGTTAATGTGTTTAAGTTTCTGGAAATATGTTGGTATTGAATCAAATCAAATTGTCTTTCCAAAATCTTAACCCTTAGGAACATGCGATAAATGGTTGGGTTTCGGACGGAATATATACCATTGAGTTGTAGTATTACGAGTTGTGAGTCTAGCCTGACGATTAGTCGGCGTATACCATGGGTGATGGCATCAGAGAGAAGTTCTATCAACGCGCTATACTCAGCGATGTTATTCGTTGATTGACCAATACATACACCTCTGAAACTTACTAACTCGCCGCTTGGATCAAAAATGGCCCAGGCTGCGGAGGACAGGTTCCGCGAACTACGACTCGCTCCGTCGGCATATCCAACACATGTCTCCAAAAGGTTTGACATCTGCAATAAATGTAAAAAGGTGGATTACTCGACCAAAACGAACACTTTAGCGAAAACAAAATACAACAAAAGCATATTGGTCACTATTTAAGCATAGTAACGCTTGAGGTACAACCCATTACGAGGTTGCGCCAGTGGAATTCCGTCATAATCCATTAACTCGTAGGCCCCTTTTGCTAATACCCGTTTAACAATATAGGGGCCCATCCATAAAGACTTAAATTTACCTGCTCCCAATTTATCGGATTCTTGGTCGTAAAGCAAGACCAAGTCACCTTCTGAGAAGACACGGGGTTTGACATTTTTGTCGAACTGCGCCTTGACTCGTTTCTTATGGGCTTCGTTAGCCAAAGCGGCATCACGACGGGTTTCATCCAATTGGATTAATTCCAAGAAACGGGCCTCTTCTTCTGAAGTTCCGGGGAGGAGATCGATTGCGAGTTTAAGAGACGAGATTTCGCACTGGACTGGTAAGACTGCTTCCAGGCCATATACCAGTTGGAAGGGTGTGAACCCGGTTGCATTCCTTACCGATGTTCGGTAAGCCCACAAGGCTGAGTACAGGATTAGGTGCCACCTTCTTTTGTGAACTCCGATCATCCTTTGCAACATACGCTTCAGGACCTTGTTGATCGCTTCAACTTGTCCATTGGCCTGCGGATAATACGGAGTAGAGCTGTCGTGAGACAATCCTAGTTTGGCATCTAATTCGAGCATCATGTGATTGCGAAAATGCGATCCATGATCCGTGACTATAGCCTGTGGTACGCCGAATCTGGCGACTACATGATTGAAAAAGAAAAGGGCAGTTGTTTCACCAGTGTTATCTAATGTAGGCATCGCCACGGCCCATTTGGTAAAATAGTCAACTGCGATTATGATATACCCATGCCCCCCGGTCGAGGTGGGGTTACATGTCATGAAATCGATGCCCCATTTGGCGAACGGCCCAACAGCAATTATTGGCTGTAGAGGTGTGGGTGGTCTCCTGGTTTTGCTATCAAAAATTTGACAAGCATGGCAACTTCTGACTGCGGTTATGCAATATTTGAACATTGTTGGCCAGAAGTATCCTGCTCGTAAGATTTTTTGTGCTGTAGCATATCCAGATTGATGCCCCCCACAGGCCCCTGAATGACACTCATTCAGGGCTTTTTCGGCTTCCTCATGGGTGAGGCACCTTCTTAGAACTGTATCGATACCACGACGGTAAAGTGTATCACCGACGATCATGTAGTCTTTTGCTTGGTATCGTATACGTTTCTGTTCAGAGTGAGAGGTGTTAGGCCTAAACTTTTGGGTTTGGAAATAAATTATTATATCTCCATACCACTCATTGCTTGTAGATATCATAAACAAATTCTCATCCATGATTGATTCTTCGGATGTTTCATCGTTGGACGACGATGGGAGATCGCATAATAATTCTGCAAAAACTAGAGCTTTCTTTGATTTGGATTTTATGAATTCCAGATCAAACTCTTGAAGGATTGCTATCCATTTTGAATATTTGACCCCCAGCAACTGTCGCGACAATATATAAGTCATGGGGTTGCAATCTGACAGAATTGTAGTTTTCCGGAAGAGGACATAGTGTCGAAATCTTTGTATCGCTTGAACAGCTGCAAGCGCTAGTTTTTCAACATAAGAATATTTGCTTTCTGTATCATTTAAGTTTTTACTCAAATAATATATAGGGTGTTCAATTCCATCGACTTCTTGAACTAAAACCATTGCGATGGTTGTATCTGCTGCAGCCAGATACAGGTTAAAATCTCTTTGATAATCGGGGCCGTACATTAATGATGCTTTTATTAAGGAATCTTTTAAAGCATCAAAGGAAGCTTGCGCAACCTGATCCCAGACGAAGGGTACCTCCTTTTTCAAAAGACGTGTATAACCTTTAGCAAGTTCGGCGTAATTTGGAATGAACCTCCTCAGAAAGTTTGCTTTCCCTTGGAGTTTTTGAATCTGAAGCAAATTTGAAGGTGGAGGCAAATTTATGATTGCCTGGACCTTGCACGGGTCAACACGAATCCCATCCTTGGAGACTACAAAGCCAAGTAAACGACCAGAACCGACGCAAAATACACATTTGTGCGGATTGAGTCGTATCTTGTAGTGTCGGCAACGTAGAAATATCGCTCTTAAATGCTGCGGATGATCAGTCCGCTTTCGCGAATGAGCCAGAAGGTCGTCGAGGTATGATTGAACGATGTTTTTGATGTCGTGGAAGGCATAGTTCATTGCCCTCTGAAACGTCGCCCCCGCGTTCTTTAAACCAAAGGGTAACTTTCGATATGCGAATGTGCCCCACTGACAAATGAATGCAGTCTTTGACTGGTCCTATGGGCGGATATTTATTTGATTATACCTGGAAAATCCATCCATGAATGAAAATATTTCGCATCCGGTGCATTCATCAATTATCTGGTTGATGAAGGGTGTAGGGTAGTTGTCTTTTGGACAAGCTTGATTTACATCCCTATAATCGACACACACTCTAATTGTCCCTTGTTTCTTCATAACAGGGACAATGTTGGATACCCAATCGGTTAGAGGAACCGGGTAGATAAACCCAGCATGGAGAAGTTTTTCAACTTCTGCCTTAATGGCAGTGGCTTTCTTGGGGTGCACCTGCCTGAGCCGTTGTCGTACCAGTTTGACATCTGGATACATCTTAATTTCGTGTTCAACGATACTCGAGTCAATGCCTGGCATTTCATCATATGACCAAGCAAAGACATCTCTGAATTCGCGAAACAGAGCGTTGTATATTTCCAGTTCTGAAGGAGAACAACATTTGCCGACATAAATATTCTCTACAACATCCGTTTTAGTCGAGATATTTATGGCTATAGTCTCTTCAATGTTGGATAAGTTTCGCTCGGAATCCACCGTATTTACAGTATTTGATAGGAATTCAAAAACTGAAGGATGATAAAGGTCATCTTGAGTATCTTCTTCATAATTCGGAAGAAGGGAACGATGGTGGCAATCACTCCATGGGGCTCCTTCAATCAACATTGATTGTACAATTCCTTCATCGGTTCCATGCACTCGCGACCAAGGATCTGAAGGGGTACCATATTCTCTAGACCTATCTACCCAAACGCTTGATGAGCGTTGATTTGGGTTTGCCTCCCATGCTAGAAACATTGATTGCTATAATACTTATATTGGGCTTAGGGACAAAACCATTGTATGATCCATGTTGATATCGTTTTCTGAGATCTTTGTGGAAGATATGATATTGCAGGTTCCTATCGACGCTACTTCCGCCAAATTGATTGGAGGTGGAAGAGCGAAAGTTCCCATTAGTATAGGATCTTTTAGTAGGCCTACTCCGATATTCTGAAGCGAATGGGGGCTTCCATGGATCATGGGAATGCTTCCTGTAACTTGTGAACCATTGGGGAGGAAGTTTTGTTGGTCGACGATTGTAATCCCCCCTTGAAAGGGAAACACAATCTTTCTAAAATAGGTCGACACAACAGCTGCCATGGCATATATCCATGGTCTTCCTAGTAGGATGTTGTAATCAAGATTCCCATCGATGACTTCAACATCTATTTCTACTGTTTTCCCTCCTAGTTCCACTTTCAAGTTATTTAGGATACCATACGGGGTATATGTCCTTCCGTCGAATGCTTTTAATGTTATCGCAGATCGCGACAAGGTTGGAGATCCTAAAGTTTTCCAACAGCTCATCGACATGATACATGTAGATGCCCCCTCATCAATAATCGTTCAGTGAACAGTTTTGTTGAGGGATTTCACTTGAATAAGGAAAGCTAATTGAGTTGGTAACTGAGGATCGTATCCTTTGTGGTCGAAGGAGACAAGATTGGAATCCTTAGGATCTATCCCACCAATGGCTGATAACAAAGCCTACCTTTGGGATGGGTAATTTTGTAGTACTTCAAGAGTCGACATAGCGGATGGCGATTGGGCCAAATCTTCCACTATGTTATAATGCTGCGCCGCTCTAGCGCGGGGATTAAACGTCGACTTGTGTACTACTCCCTTTGGCGGTTTTATTGTTAATTCAGGAATGATGGGTGGTACAACTTCTGTTGAAGTTGTTGTCGAACTACTTGGTTGATCTTTATCCTTGTCGTTCGACAGCTGCGGATTCCCGTAATCTTTGTTCCTTGTCGAAATCAAAGCATCATTTTGCTGTTTTGAAACCGACAACATTAGCACTTGAGACGGGGAAGCATTTCCACTATCAACCAGATTTGTTCCTGGATTTGGAAACGGATCAGTTAACACAGCTGAGGTTTTCGAACTCTTAAAGAATCTTTTAAGCTCAGCTTTGTATGGACATTCTTTCGTCCAATGATCCTCATCACATATGTGACATCCTGTAGAGGGTTTCCTATTTCCAAGAGGGTTTGAAGAAGGTTTTTCAGGAGATGACTCATCCTGTTTCTTCTTCTTCCCTTTGCCTTGTTTCTTCTTGCTTCCTGGTTGCCTGGTTTCTTTGCCCTTATCTGTCGATACGGCATTTACTTCCGAAGCAAGAAGTTCGTCTTTTGTATTTTGATCTGAAATCTTACGGGCCTTCTTAGATGTAGCCTTTGTCGATTTCGTGTCTGTTTTTCCAATCACGCCATCGCCGGCGTGAGAGTCATTGTTCGATTTAGGAGGAGGAGGAATCGAGAATTCCGGTCTAGGGGCATCAGGTATTTTGTTGTAGAGCGTGCCGGACTGAGTATAGATCAAGTCCAGATATTGCGCACGAGCTATAACTTGCTCTTCTGTTACGACTCCCCCCTTTGCCACATCTTCCGTAATGGAAGGTAGTAATGACTTAATAAACCATTCAGCTAATAGCTGATCGGGAACGTACGTTTTTACCATCCTACGACGACGTCGCCACTCATGTATATGATCAGATATGTGAGTGGTTGTTGTCTGTTTGAAGTTGGTAAGTAGTTCTGTTCCCGTTGCATACCTTATCGGTAATTGAAAATGGGTTAAAAAAGTCGTGGTTAAGGTACTGAAGTTGTCGAATGAAGCTCTAGGCAATTCAATGTACCATTTTTCCGCCGGACCTGTTAATGTCCTCTGAAAAAGGCGAAGCCTTATCGAATCATCATTTAAAGTGTTTGATGAACACCATAGATGAAATGTCATCACATGATTCAATGGGTCTTCACCCAGATTTCCATTAAATTTAGGAATATCTGATGGAAGTTTGTGTGGAATCGCTGGCCACCAAGGGGCGTAAGCAATTGGATCATTTGTTAGCCGGTTTAAATCAGGTAACTCTAAAGTTGCCACGAATGGTAACTGTTGATTCAGGTTAGGTGAAGCATATCCATGATACGATGGAATCGCCTGAGCAACTAGTCTTTGCATACCGGCATAATGCATTTGATGCTGGTATGTTTGGTAAGGTTGGTGGACTTGACCATTATAAAATGGTTGATTTTGACCATTTTGAATGTATGGCTGTCCACTGTTTGCAAAGATCTATTGCTCAGCACCTTGGTATACTTGCTGGAATTGTGGTTGTTGGTATTGCACCAGCCACGGTTGTGAAGCCATGTGCTGTTGCCCGATACTAACCGTTTGACCAAGGTGAGGGGTAATTGTACCCGTCTGGGCCTGTGTCGACCCACTAGTAGGCGATTGTGGTTGAGTCGCAGGGTCAATAGGTTGTTGCATTACAACCTGAGAAACTTGAGGTTGACACACAACAGGCAGTGCTTGAACTTGCGACACAGTCACAATAGCTGGCGTAGTGGGTATGTTCGACATAGTTACGCATTGTTACATCGAATATAAAATCCTTGGTTGTTGGGGTAGTATAGGTACCCAACCACTTGATGTAACTCCAGTATAACCTGAATACTGTTGTGAACTCCCGTATGGATATCCTCTCGGAGGTGGTAATGAAAGGGCATACTGCCCCCCATACGGTGGTAATCCAGAACTAAAGGGAATTGTTTTCCCTTGGGGACCGGACTGCCCAAATTGACCTCCAAATGGATCAATTTGTTGAGACTCAACATAAGAGTTCCCAGGTATAATTCCGGATGAACAAAAAGGAACGGACCAGACTGTCGAAATAGCCCCTGGATGGACTCCTTCTAGCGGTGGTGAGCTAGTCGGGACAGATGGTATGCCGGC
Organism: Pinus tabuliformis; assembly: GCA_031772625.1. NCBI lineage: Eukaryota > Viridiplantae > Streptophyta > Pinopsida > Pinales > Pinaceae > Pinus > Pinus tabuliformis. The sequence goes on from CM062812.1 coordinate 104,487,273, forward strand.
AAACATTGTCGGAGTGACAGCAGGGAGCTCCGCCGTCGCTGTGTCAGAAGACACAGTCCTAGATGTTGACAGTTGTTCATACATTTGTAGTCTATCCAAAATATTACCTAGCGATTATACAGGAACTTCCGCTTGTGGTAGACTAACTTCTGATGTCGAAGGAAATAGAGTGACCCCGACTCCAAAATGTGTTGGAGTACTTGCTTGCGGATCTTCTACAATTTCCTCTATCGCAATCAAACCAAGTGGAAGGGGAAGACCGTCAGGTCCGTAAAATATTTCTGGTGCCGAAGAGGCAGCGACAGATGTTTGAAAAGTAAGACTCTCTGAACCGGTTATGGATGGAACTGGTTCAGTAACACAAGTACTTGTTCTCAAACTAGGATCAGTATCACTGTCCTTCTATGGCTGTCGAACTTCTTATGTTGAGGCAGGGATTCCAGAAATGTTGGGAGTAACCGGAGTCTCTAATGTCGTTGGAACACTTGTTCTAACTTTGATTGGAGACTTGGATCCGGTTAAACGAGTCCGCTTTGTCCGTACTGGTTTCGCTTCCGGAGACAAAGACGGTTGACTCGTAAGCCTCCGCGAACGACGGGGTTTCAATTGACTTTCTTCCACGATTGCGGATTACTCGATCAACTAAAATAAAAGGGAAAGTATGTTTCCGTGTTAAATGAATTTTAGACGCTTTTGACACAACTTGCTTTTTTAGTTTTAAAGAGTTGAGAAAAAACAAAAGATGACTCTAGTCTCCTTCGATTTTTAATGAGCCTGAAGTGACAAGTGCTCAGATGGACCTTTTCTGTTAAGGAGTCTGAAAAGGAACGAAAGGGACTGCTCTGGAGGTCTAGGTAGAGGGAGTGCCAAACCAATCGCAAAACCACAGAATACTTTTTAGGGTACGGGCGGTCAATCTTCCCGAATGCTGTGTTCAGTGCATTGCGATCAGTAGGGCGGCCGACACGGCTTCCTATGGATAAAGGTTTTATGCCTATAGGGGTCTCCAAGTATATACTCAACGGTACGTGGGAGCACAATCCGTACTGGCACTTATCGTCTCACAGTGGAGGAATCACCCAACCATCAGTGAGGACAACAGTTACCAGGCTTTACGACGCCGAAACACGTCTCTAGCCTAGACCTCTATGTTGTGCGTTAAGTTCCAAAGCGTTGTTAGATTCATTCAATTTATTTTAAGTTGATCTTTCTTAGAAGTTTGCCTTTTTGGATCACCACGAGATGTAGATGTAATTCCTAAATGCAATCTAAAGATGATAAGCAAGCTTTTATCTCTTTTCAACAATGAAAATCCTAGCTACAAGGGGAAAAGAAAGACACAATCTTTTCTCGAAGAGCAAAGAGCACACTGTAAATGCACTTTTCCTAAAACAAACCATACAAACTATCAATATGCAAATGCACATATGCATGTATTTGTTTTCACTTTCTTAATATTGATGCCTAAAAAGAAAGTTGTTGTACAAATTTGAATTCGATTTCAAGTGAAAAACACAAACAAGCTTCTTTTCGAAATCAAAAAGTAGAGACGATTACGACACTTTATGATTTTGAAGTAAACACTTGTTTCAACACTAGAAATTCACAAATTCAAACCAAACACAAAAGTAAAAGCGTAATCAACTGTCAACAGCAAACAAACTTTCTCCTAAGATCAAAACGACACTTACGACAGATCTAGATCAAAGGGCGACAGTATGACCAGTTCACTTTTGCAATGGGAAACTGTAAATGACGTAACAAATACACAAAAACAAATACAGTTTCTTTTATACAACTGAGGTGGAATTAAGGAAAAGAAAAGGGGCTTTTAGACAGGTACACACACTGATAACAGGCTGCAAAAATCAGAGATAAAACTGAACAAAATGAAGCAAAGAACCTCAGCTGCACAGGGCAAAGGCTGATCAGTGCACCTGTTGCACAGAGAAACTGAATTGCAGCGCAGGTAGCCCTCTCGGGACCTGCGTTGAAATGCAGAACCTCTTCACAGAGCCTGCGCTGGGGCAGAAACGAGACTTCTATCCGGGTTCTGGGTCACGGTTTGCAGTTTAATCTATGGTTTTTGGCCGAGTAAAAGCAATCAGTAAAGTACAATCATAGGGATGATTTAAAGGATGACTAAGAGCTATCACAAAGGGCAATTAGAGCATTTGTGGATCAGCTGTTCAAATCATAAACAAATCCTAGTGAGTGGATTGAAGTAGCAGCTACTTTGCATTTGATAATGGCAAATGCAGTTCGATTGCTACTTCTGTGTTTATGAAACAAACAACAAGAGAAACACAAACAAACTAACTAGACACGATCCCTAGCGGAGTCGCCATTTTGTTGTTGGGAAAAGTATCTACTCAGAACGCCCCTATCCCACTCTAAGGTGTGACAATGCCTTAGCAACAAACAAGGAAAACTACTTTCGTATTCTTCTTTATGAAATGTAAACGAAGAGGAAGGATGAACTAACCTGTGTCTTGCGCTAGTCTGTTGATCCAATCGCTCTCCTCTTTGTTTGCTTCCCGCTACCTGCTCCCTTACTTGCCCAGCTTCACCAAGTTCCTGCAAGATCACAGAAGAGGAAAACTACACAAAGACATAGATTTACATTCATAAATAGCTTAGGATCAGATTTAAGCTAAACATACAAATATAACAAAACATCATTGATACACAAGCATGTAGGAGAAACTCAAATAGTTTTATTGATATAATAAGAAGATCCAGGAGGAGATACAACCAAGTGAGTCCCGATCCAGCATCTACCTCCCAGCAAAGGAATCCCTTCTTCACCTCCAACAAAGCATAAATCACCCAATGCACTAATCTCAATCTCAAAACCAATAGCAATTCTCTGCAAAGTACAAAATTCCAGCCTCTGGATCTCTGGGATGAGGGATCCATATATAGATGTATGCAAAGAGGATGAGTCAGCTTATGTTTTGACTTGTGGCTTATCTCTGTCAGTTCTTGCTTCCACTTGGAGACTGAGAGCCTCTTACTCATCCTTGGTCGAACTCAGTGAGGCAAGTGTCATTGGGGAAGATTCTGGAAGCTTCCATTGTCTGTCCACCTCGCGGAATGACACTGCCATTTGTCATTTCCTGCTCAGCGCACCCTGGTAGTGCATTTAGGTGCGTTGCAACGCACCTAGCTAGTGTACTGGGGTGCTATGCAACACAGGTAGCTAGTGGAGCAGCTGAAATGATCCTGATTTGACTGATTCTGAGTAGTTTCTGGTGGAGAACTTCTGGGAGAAGCTGTAATTGGTTGACCTTGTTCCTCTAGGGGTAGGAACAACACTTTTAGGGACTTTGGATCCCTTGGATTATGGAAATTTCATGCTTAAAGCTGTAAGGCACAAAAATGTCTATAACACTTCCCTTTCCCTTTCCTCGCATTACTCACTAAGGCTAGATTTTCCTCATCATCTTGCTTCGATGAGGATCCATCTCTGGTGCTTCTTCTTATTTCCTCCTGCATCAAATCTGACCAAATTCATTCCTAATTTGGCAGTTTTTCTCTTCCATTAACCGAGTCTTGGTAGTTATGCCAGCTCTTAAGAAGACCGAGGAGTGTAAGACTCACCATGTCATCATCAGCGGTCGTGATCCCTACACTTCCAAACTCATCCCTGCAAGTGGTGAGCTTGTTCAAATATGTAAAGATCATGTCACCCTTTTCACACTTGATCTTACGAAGCTTGTCTTTCAGTGCCAGCTTCCTTTAATCGTTGTTGTTGTGATATAGATCTTTCAATGTTTTCCACATTGAAAACGGTGTCTCCTTCCCATGGAGGCTCGAGACAATGTGGTCTCAAACTCCCTCTAGGAGTATTCTCCTTGCTCTAGCCACACATTTCTTCCATTCCACCAGTTGAGTAGCATCAGTCAGCTTGGGGACTTCTTGATCAATGAAGTCCTTTAGACAGTTATCCTCTAATATTACCTCCATGCATCCTTCCAAGCTATATAATTCGAGCTTCCATCAAGGGCATACTCAAGTCTTAAACCACTAAACGCCATAGGTGAAATTAAGATGTGATAAGAACTTGATTTCTATATTTAGGAACCACAAACTTCGAAATTCTCCTTCTTGTATATTGTTCTTCGCCTTGATCACCTTTTCTCTGATACCATGTAGAAATTCCCACCATAGATCAACAGATTATGCAATATACTAAAACACAATACAAGATCTACTTTTACAAAACTTTGCGGAAGCTTAATCGAATTGAGCAAGATCAAGAGAACACATATAACTGAGAATGAGAAATCAATCACACATAACACAGAAGAAATAACCCGAGGAAATCCTCAGCCTGAAACCCCAATCTCTGTATTATCATACAAGTGGAAATCTTGTTCAAGATACAAAAAGAATCGGCTCTCAAGCTATCCTTCTCTCTCTACCATCAAACAATATAGCTCACAGACTAAATAGACATAGTATATGTCCTCCTCAAGCCCTCCAAGCCTCCTATTTCTTTGCACAGTTTTTCTTGGGGTCCAATGATGTCACATGTGTGAATTGGCCTCATCACACTCACTAAACTTGAAGAAGTAACTGCACAATCCTCAAGGAAATAATTCCTTTTGCATGCAAGGAATATTCACAATGGAATATTCTAGCAACTGATAATACTCTGCCCCTCCATCTGATCTTAACTGGGTCTTTGTCTAAACTGACATGCATGAGTTATTTATGAGAGAGTATTCAGTTATCTAAAGTGTAGTGGTTACATGCATGCAAGCATTAACTAACTGAACTTACATTAATTCAACAAACTGTTTGAATTAATCTAACTGTACTTGACTCAGTTAACTGAGCCAACTAATTACAACGCATCCTTATCTTTTTAATTGATGGATAAATTCCTCAATTAATGGAGAAACTATTGCATGTCTCTACATAGACTTCAAGTTTGATTTTCCTTAACTAATTCACTCAAGATGAATTAATTAATTATTTTACAAATAGCTACTAAGATCAAATTCGAATTTCACTTCATTATTTTAGTTTAGGGACTGACTAAAATAGGAAGGTATCCCGAAATGCTATTTATATAATGCTATTTTTAGCACTTCCATTTTTCCATCCATTGTTGCTAATATCAACACTAATTGAACTACTATTTGTAGCAGTGTTATTTTTAGCAATTCTATTTTTAGCATTTCTTGTTGCTATTTTCAACACAGAGCCCCCCTTCATTGCATCGATTATGCAGTGGGGGGGGTCACAGGGGGTTTGAGGGGTGTAGGTAACCCAACGCTATGGGGTCCACGACAGCGCCCTGGAAAATTTTGTTTTTGGACCCTATATTAGGTTGGGCGGACCTACCTATGGTTCTGTGCATGATTTTTCGCACATGGTTTTGGATGCGATGGTTTTCGGTCCATGGTTTTTGGTCCATGGTGTTGGATGCTTCGACATGTATAAATATGGATTGTAACATTGAAAGGAACATAACGAAAAGTCAAGCTGGTAGTCCCGGTTTTGATATCTAGGGGAAAATCTCTGTGTATATGTGTTTTATGTGTTATGCTCTCACATTGTTTATTTTCTATATTTTAGAATTCGTATGCAGGTAATTTCTGTACGAGGTTAAAACCTACATTTTTGAGGGGCATGTAATTGCTAAGGATAAGTAATAGTTAAGAGACCGCCTTGCTTTTCCTACCTTTGCATAGTGATTTGACTTTTAAAGTCTTTGAAAGTTTATATATTGTAGCCCCCCAAACTTAAGAGCGAGGTCTGTGGTACAATGCTAGATTCATATAATATACTTATTTAAGAGAATCATATAGATTACTCATTTCAAGAGATTTTTAGTAGTAGCATATAGATTACTATTTTCAAGAGCTTAGCATGTCCCTTTAAGGGATTGGAAACTAGATGGGGAGGATAATAACTATTCCACCAACCACCCAAGCTAAACCCAATTACCACGCATGCAATCTATATATATATATATATATATATATATATATATATATATATATATATATATATATATATATATATATATATATATATATATATATATATATATATATATATATATAGATATATTCATCCTCCTAAATAGAATTAATAAAATTAAAATAAGTGTATATCTATCTCAAACTTAGATCTCAAATGTTGAGATAGCTTAAATCATTTATTGACCAAATATTGTTGCATAAATTAAAAATATAAACCTTCAAAATTTTGACTTTTCTTATATTTGATAAAACCAAAATTAAGATAAATATTTTACTAAAATTTGCCAAATTATACTCCAATTCATTTCATTCCCATTTTTGTTTTTTAAATATATTAAATATTAAATTAAAATATATTTATAATAATATATTTTTTATTTTTTATCAAAAAAAACCCACCCACGTGCAAATTATATGTAACATATTTTATTATGAAAATTATTTATAGTATATTTTTACACCGATAGGTGTTTTCTTTGTTGTCTTTGGGTGGGCAAACATTGTTCACCCAAAAGAGTTTGAAATTTCGCCTTTCCAACAAGTTAAATTCATCCATGGGTTCAATCTACATCTGAGAAATTGCCATGTGGCATTATACCCCATACTGCCTCTTCTCCCCTATACTGCCTCTAACGATTCTGTACTCATGCCATCCTCCACTCTATTCTCCCCACACTGCCTCTGACAGTTCTCTAGTCACGCCATCCTCCGCAATACCTATTTCTGCATACTGCCTCTGACAGTTCTCTAGTCACGCCATCCTCCGCCATACCTATTTCTGCAGTGTTGTGTATGGCAAAAACTTGTTCACAAATAAGGTATGATTTATGTTATGTATGGCTTGTAGGGGTGGCTGGGGCAGATGAATGGTTCTCCTTCATTCCTAGAATGATTGTATTTCATGCATTTCTCTTTCAGGGACCTGTAGTGATCACACCATCATCGATAAGCCGGTTCCATTACCTTAACTTTAAGAGTGGACACACCATATTCCATTACCTTAACTTTAAGAGTGGACACACCATCTTCGATGGGCCGATTCCATTACCTTAACTTTAAGAGTGGACGAACGGAAGGCTGCGAGGGAGTAGGGAGTTCAAGAGAAGTTGGTCAGTACCTCTTTACAAGAAGCAACAATGGCCAAACAGATGAGCAAGAAGTGAAAGTTTGTCACGGATGGTGTGTTTTTTGCTAAGTTGAACGAAGTCTTTATTCGCGAGCTTGTTAGCATACCTTTGTTAAAATGTTGTAAATACGTTTCTCAAAACTGTTCAAATTAATGAAATCATTCATTCAATGTTTTCCCCTTGGAAATCAGAGACAACCACTACTGTTATTCGAGATACTCTTGAGCATTTACACTTGGTTTACAAATGAATTGCAACAGATATAGCATTTCTTGAGCATGCCTAACTATCTATTTTCAAGACATACAACTAGAAACCTACTATAAAAATGACTAGAAACCTAGTATAAAATCATTTGTGATTGTTGATTCACTAGTCTCTCTTACAATCTATTAGCAGACATCTATGTTGCTCAAGATTGTCGACTTTGCCCCCTACAAAGAGAAGGCAGTGATTCAGTCATTGTTATATGTGTTCTAGTACGAATTCTTTTGAATTAGCAAGCTATATATATTCATAACAGGGATACCATCCACATTCACAATATGTGAGCCAAGAATTCAAACATTGACGCACATCCATTCTTGTGAGCCAAGAATTCAAACATTGACGCACATCCATTACTACGTTACTGAAAAATCATAGTTGCCCCTCTTTGAGTCCAGTGATTTAAATGTACTGAGTTGAAAGTTAAATGTCTGTAAATCAAGTTCAATAAATCCAAAACTCCAATTACCTGAAGGAAACATTGATACTCTCCCATATTTATTTACATCATTGTATCCTAACGCTTTTAAGTGCATCATGATTGCTTGACAAAGACAACTCTTAATGTTATTAACCTCTGAAGTAGTCTACCTAGGATATAGAATGGCCCGTTTTCCGGCACCAGCCAGAAAATCGTCCAGCTCCGGCCACTGGCAATCTCTCCGCCCTCCGCCACCATCCCCTAGCTCCGCCACCCTCTTTCTCCGCCACCCTCCCCTGACAGTCCTGACAGTCCTGACATTCCTTGCCATTCCCTGACAAAAAATCCGAATGCAGTTAGAGCGCGTGACATCCCCTGACCGATCGGGGACGAGCTGGAATTCATGCCGCAGAGTATTATGGCCGGTTCGAAATGGTCACCCGCGCGCTGCTCACTCACATTACTCTTCGACCCTGCGCTTCCCACTCTGCGATTCCGCTCTGCAGCTCTCCACCCAGGTACTCTTCAGCTCACTCGTTCAAGTATCCCTCGGCTTGTTTTTAATTGCGATTAGAACAACGCACCCTGCTCCTCGTCACCTTCCCGCAATTTTGCTGAAAAACTAAATATGCAAAGTAAGGGCCTTCAGGTTTTGACAAACTGTCACACAGTTCGGTTGGGGAATAGAAGAGTACAATGGTATCGTAATTTAAGTGCTATCAGACCCCCGCCAAACAGGAAGCCTTCACTATCAGACTACCTAGTCTACCTATGTAAATAAAGTTCTGTTTTCTGCCTCGCTTTGAGTCCATTCATCCCAGAGAGACTGAGATAGAACTGCGCACAAAATTAGATTACATGTAAGTCATTAAACCAAAGAGAGCACTACGAAATACCATAAACATTATGAAAATAGCAGTCATGAATACCTAACCCAATGGCGAATCCACATCCAATAGGAAGGAGTCCTCCTTCTAGTCCCATGGATCACTCCCATCCATCTACCCAGATCGACAAACACAAAACACCCAATCTACTGGCATAGAAGACCAATAACAATATCAGAACAGACAATCATAATACAAACAATCAAGAAGCAAACAATACTATTTGAACGTTGGGTGAGTTACAGCTCCCATGAGATACAAACTAGTGAATTTCAGTCATACAGTTGTGGAAAAAATCAAAGCCAGTACAATGCAAACTACTATTTGAAGTCTTGTTTGTATCTCATAGCCAGCATTTCCGTCGTTCTACTGACTTTTGTTTGGTGCTATTACAATCACATTTGCTCCCATTGCATTGCCTCATTTTTTTGTATGTCGTATTTTATAGCTACTCCGCATTGACTCTCGAAAAATCATTGTTTCTTTGGCAAACCGCTTGATGGACCTGCTAAAAATCCTGTTTTTCTTTGATCCTGCAAGTAGGTCTCGTGTTTTCTTTATTCTGTGCAAAATCCGATGACATCTCGGCCTGGTTCATGATGAGGGAGAGGCCTCTCTCATGCCAATTGATCCGGGTAGTGCTTGCTTGGCCTTGACATGGCCTTCTCACACGTGGGTCTGTTTTGGTTCGTCCTCGAGTGATGTATTTTGTTCTTAAATTTTAATTTTGACATGGATTTGCCGTAAGTTTTCCATTTTCCATTATTAATCCCGTTAATCATGTGTATGGCAGCACTCAAAATCTGTGCTATGTCTAAGTCTAATGTCAAACCGATTATGGATCTCCAATGTATCCACCCTAAAAAGAATTGCTAAAGTTTATGCAGGTATATGTACCCTACCCCTTTTCAGTTCTGTTTCAAGGAAAAATGAATATACACATAAGCATGTGTATGGCAGCACTCAACATCTGCACTATGTCTAAGTCTAACGTCAAACCAACTATGGATCTCCAATGTATCCACCCTAAAAAATAACTGTTCATCGATTTAAGCCCTACATATACATATTCAAGATAAATTACAATAAATGTCCTACTACATTTCTTCTACACACTGAAATGAGCTTAGTTTCTTAACAATAAAACCATATTGGCTGACAAAAATAACCATTCTATAATCCTCATGAAAGTCTTCCATCACTTTGTCATATAACAATGACTTATCATCCATTGTATTCACTGAACAAAGACAAACTGCAGCAAGTAGATGTAATAGTAAAGCGTACCTACAGGTATGATATCCCAAGCTTGTTTTGAGAACTCATCAGACTAGGTATTTAGTTCTATGTATACATGAGTGAAAGAGATATAGTTGAAGATTCTTTTCATTCTTTTGTTTTTGCATATACAGTTAGAAGCAGCAAACTTGTGAAGTTCATTATCACCTTGTAATCAATCAACAATAATAAGTTTGGAATCGCCATAAATCTGCAATTGTGTTACCCCTCTGTCAATAGCAACCCTTAACAAGAACCATAGGCAGTTCATCTCTCCACAGTTAATGGTACCTTCACCCAGTGCAGTATTCAAATCAATCTATAGGGTTTTCCTGAATAAATAGTATGCCTCCTACCCCCACATACTCCAAGTTTTCCTTGACAGGCCCCACGAAAACCACCCATCTTTGAATTTGTTAATGTTTACTTCTGCCATTATTCTAGGTTGTTTTTTTGGTGTTTGTTTTTCTTTTATTTTCTGACCAGCTGATCACAGCCCTCCATATCAATTTGGTGACAGGTTAGGTTGTGACTTTAAAAATAGATTATTATTATTATGTGTACCTGATTTAGTGGGTTACCTGAAAAGTTGGGACTCCTTTGTTTTGCAATAGCATAGCATTCCTAGCTAGCCATTTGGCCCAAGAGACCACACAAGGTCGCACCCTAACAGACTTGTCTTCCACCCAATGTTTCAAGCAATCCTCAACATTATTTCCGTGCCAGTGACCTAGACCTCTATTCAGAGTCAAAGAATCGGCATGTACTTCTCTTGAGAAGGGACAGTGGATAAGCAAATGGCTGATGGTTTCAGACTCAACTTTCATATTCAGTTTTACTCAGAGTGCATCTATTAGGGCCATGCCAAGTTCGTTTTTTCAAGACCCCCCAAGTCAGCTTCTTATTCACAAGGGCTAGTCACATGAAAAGATGATTCTTCCATGGAAATTTAATAGATTTCCACCATCATAAATACCCACCCAGACCTCCCATAGGAAACATAGATTTCTGTCCCAAGTGTTCCAACATCCGTGTATCACCCTGAACACTGTTTTGGACCAGATTAACGTATCCTCTTTATCTCTTAACCTGATGGAACTCTGTTGTAGTCTCTAAATATAGGAATTCCACCTTAGAGCCCTTATCCCCTTGCAGACTTGGACTATCAGCCTTTTTCTATCCCTGATGCCATAGAGAGGATGAGGTAGCATCTGCAGCATCAGCGAAACAGTAATTCCTTCCAAATCTAATGAATTGATCAATGCATCTGGGAGTCTTGTTGGCCTGCACATCTGACCCAAGGGTCAGCTCGTATTTGAACTCAGCTTGTATTTGAACTCTGATTCCATTTCCAATTTCCATGCCAACCCATTCCCTAGAAGAGGGAACGCTTGTTCAAGTGCTTTCCAAATGACAGAAGCTTTACCGGTGGATTTTGATGGGAGTGTGATTCAAGATTCATGTGAAGGGGGCTCAGTGTATTATTGAGGCATCACCTAATTCTTGTGCAGTGCTTTATTTGGCAATGTCACACCTAGAATCAAGTCCATCTCATGTGCAGTCTTCCTCTTTGGTGGCAATCCATTTGGAAAGTCATTGCATGTTTTCTCTGTGAACGTTGGAAACTTTGTTGACCTTATCAGTGAAATAATGCTCCTTTGGATTAGGATTTCAAACAAAAGAGAGTAACAACATGGCCACTGAGTATTGCCTACTAAAATGGTGTCCTCTTTAGTCAAACATGGAATTTACAGAGAAAAAGAAAAAATAAAAAGTAATAAAGTCACAACTTAAGATGGTAAAATGGACTTAATGGATTTGAAGCTGTGCCAGGTAACATTAAGGAGAGTAGTTGATTAATTTTTTAATGGAATGACTCGTTGGTTTATTGATTTATTACTTTTTTACTATGGTGATTCAGTAACTCGTTGGAGTAATTTGGGCGAGGTCCAAGATCAATCATCAAACCAACACCAAGAATATATCCAACTGCATATAAGCCAGATATACTTGAGATTTATGACTTAGCAAGAACTGACACTCCACAGGGGTCTGGGAGCCTACTCCTTGAGCCTTATCACAGTGGACCAAATATGCCTCCCATGGGATTTGAAACCGGGTGGAGGGGATAACATTCCTACAATTAGTATTATAATAATAATAGATTCTAATTTTAAGGTCACAGCGTTGCTATACTCCAAATTGATGCACGAGACCCCTTTATTTATAGGACAAGAGACCCCTTTGCATAGAAATTTGATTGCCCAAGTTTATGAAGGTATGTATACCCTACCCCCTCCAGTGCTAATGAAGATACACAAAAGCATGTGTATGGCAGCACTCAAAATTTGTGCTATGTCTAAGTCTAATGTCAAACCGATTATGGATCTCCAATGTATCCACCCTAAAAAGAACTGCTAAAGTTTATGCAGGTATACGTACCCTACCCCTTTTCATTTCTGTTTCAAGGAAAAATGAAAATACACATAAGCATGTGTATGGAAGCACTCAACATCTGCACTATGTCTAAGTCTAATGTCAAACCAACTATGGATCTCCAATGTATCCACCCTAAAAAATAAATGTTCATCGATTTAAGCCCTAGATATACAAGCCCCAAGAGTTAGCTCAATCGGTCAAATCAAGTGCCTCGCCAATGGGAGGTCACAAGGTCGAATCCCGAAAGCTTTTGGGGTTAGGTCGGTAAATAGGCCGAGGGGTGTTGATGCCCTTCGGGTGGTGTCCACTCAGTGTTTAAAACCCTGGACGTAGCGGCTACCCACTGACCCGGGTATCCGTGAACTAGTAAGTGAAAAAAAAAAGCCCTACATATACATATTCAAGATAAATTACAATAAAAGTCCTACTACATTTCTTCTACACACTAACATGAGCTTAGTTTCTTAACAATAAAACCATATTGGCTAACAAAAATAACCATTCTATAATCCTCATGAAAGTCTTCCATCACTTTGTCATATAACAATGACTTATCATCCATTGTATGCACTGAACAAAGACAAACTGCAGCAAGTAGATGTAACAGTAAAGCGTACCTACAGGTATGATATCCCAAGCTTGTTTTGAGAACTCATCAGACTGGGTATTTAGTTCTATGTATACATGAGTGAAAGAGATATAGTTGAAGATTCTTTTCATTCTTTTGTTTTTGCATATACAGTTAGAAGCAGCAAACTTGTGAAGTTCATTATCACCTTGTAATCAATCAACAATAATAAGTTTGGAATCGCCATAAATCTGCAATTGTGTTACCCCTCTGTCAATAGCAACCCTTAACAAGAACCATAGACAATTCATCTCTCCACAGTTAATGGTACCTTCACCCAGTGCAGTCTTCAAATCAATCTATATGGTTTTCCTAAATAAATAGTATGCCTCCTAACCCCACATACTCCAAGTTTTCCTTGACAAGCCCCAGGAAAACCACCCATCTTTGAATTTGTTAATGTTTACTTCTGCCATTATTCTAGGATGTTTTTTTGGTGCTTGTTTTTCTTTTCTTTTCTAACCAGCTGATCACAACCCTCCATATCAATTTGGTGACAGGTTAGGTTGTGACTTTAAAAATAGATTATTATTATTATGTGTACCTGATTTAGTGGGTTACCTAAAAAGTTGGGACTCCTTTGTTTTGCAATAGCATAGCATTCCTAGCTAGCCATTTGGCCCAAGACACCACACAAGGTGGTGCCCTAACAGACTTGTCTTCCATCCAATGTTTCAAGCAATCCTCAACATTATTTCCTTGCCAGTGACCTAGACCTTTGTTCAGAGTCAAAGAATCAGCCTGTACTTCTCTTGAGAAGGGACAGTGGATAAGCAAATGGCTGAGGTTTCAGACTCAACTTTCATCTTCAGTTTTACTCAGAGTGCGTCTATTAGGGCCATGCCAAGTTCGTTTTTTCAAGACCCCCCAAGTCAGCTTCTTATTCACAAGGGCTAGTCACATGAAAAGATGATTCTTCCATGGAAATTTAATAGATTTCCACCATCATAAATACCCACCCAGACCTCCCATAGGAAACATAGATTTCTGTCCCAAGTGTTCCAACTTCCGTGTATCACCCTGAACACTGTTTTGGACCAGATTAACGTATCCTCTTTATCTCTTAACCTGATGGAACTCTGTTGTAGTCTCTAAATATAGGAATTCCACCTTAGAGCCCTTATCCCCTTGCAGACTTGGACTATCAGCCTTTTTCTATCCCTGATGCCATAGATAGGATGAGGTAGCATCTGCAGCATCAGAGAAATAGTAATTCCTTCCAAATCTAATGAATTGATCAATGCATCTGGGAGTCTTGTTGGCCTGCACATCTGACCCAGGGGTCAGCTCGTATTTGAACTCAGCTTGTATTTGAACTCTGATTCCATTTCCAATTTCCATGCCAACCCATTCCCCAGCAGAGGGAACGCTTGTTCAAGTGCTTTCCAAATGACAAAATCTTTACTGGTGGATTTTGATGGGAGTGTGATTCAGAGTTCATATGAAGGGGGCTCAGTGTATTATTGAGGCATCACCTAATTCTTTTGTAGTGCTTGATTTGGCAATGTCACACCTAGAATCAAGTCCATCTCATGTGCAGTCTTCCTCTTTGGTGGCAATCCATTTGGAAAGTCATTGCATGTTGTCTCTATACTCGTCGAACAACCTTTCACTTTTGCGAGGATATTCTCAAGCAACCATGGAATTTCAAGCCACATCACAAGTTTATCTAGGCTTCATCACACTTGAAGCCATGCCTATGTAAGAGACTAGAATTGTGATGTAAGTAGAGTATAACATAGGATACAATTGCAACTTTTGCAAAAGGGCAATTTGGAAAGTGCTTTTATGAGCAACATTATAACAGCAGCTGATCATAATCATCAAAAAATTGTGAGCAATATAAAGAATGCTCCTATAAAGAGAATTGTAACCACTAGAAAATGATATCAAAAATTGCTAATTAATCAGTGCCTACCTCTCTCGCCACAATAAATACATTGCCAAATAAGCATGAAATTACATTTAAGCGCCAGTTTTGTCGAGTCAGAATTAGATTTTTCGAAGAAAAAAACATCTTTTGTAACTTGCAGGCATGTTAGTGCTCTTTCAATCGTTAGGTGAAAATATGATCTCTGTCTTCAGTGTAGCTTGCACAACAGTCAGTGGGCAATGGAATAACAAGATGTACTTTTGCTGTTCAGTATGCCAATCAGGGCTTTGAGTTTTAGTTTTTGTGTTCAATGCAATTCTGAGTGCAACTTCTCTACGATCACCTCTATACAGGCCACTCAACCTAACTAATCTGGTCTAACAATCCTTCTCCATGAAATTCATAGAAACACATAGAAATTGAAACTCTCTGCTATCAAATACTAGGAACAAAGAAACTGAATCAGTAAAGCTTCCAACCATTGAAACAGGGTAATGGGAAAAACAATTTTATAAGAAGCCTCAAGGGTTCAAAAATAAGAATGTTGGGAAATGATGATGCTGTACATGATGGTATTTATGACACACCATAATACACTATAATTCTCCAACCTTAGTGTAATGGTACCTTTGTGAGGGGACTAATATACAAAAATGTTTGAGAATAATGAAGCAATATGTTCACTGTGATCTGAATTAATCTATTCACACATCCCAAAATAAGGGAATCTATACTTACTATCAACAGACACACCAAAGAATGATGTGAATTAGTCTATGATCAGAATTATTCCTATTCACACATCCAAAAATAAGGGAACTGCATACAATATTCACTTCCTTGAGTATCATTTATTTTAAAACTCATAGATGTATTTGGGTCCTATAATGAGCATTTCGTCTATATAAAGTGGTGATTGCTAAATGTGTTTTTTGCAGAATAGTTGCCAGTATTAAAAGCGTTGCAGTGTAAATGAACACAAATTATCTGATTTTTTTAATTATATATGATTGAAAAACATGTTGAGTATTAGGAAATAGATAATTGTCTACTTGTTTAACATGAATTTATTGTTATTTGTTTTTCAGGTTTTTGAAGTGTAAAAAATGGTGCAAAAGTGGCATTTATGCATTGAAGTGTCTTGCTTTCCAAATCTAGGTCGAGTAGTTATTAAATTTGTCCTTTACAATATGGCAACAAATCATTTATTTCATGGAAAGAGAGAAGTGCCTGGAATGACGACAAACAATGAGGCATATTACATTGCCCTTGTTGAAGGGTTAAAAGAGGCAAAACAACATGATGTCAATGATATTGAAGTCTTCACCAACTCGGAGTTGATATGTAATTAGATGAAAGGCATTTATCGGGTTCGGAAGGACAATTTAAAACCTCTTCATAAGGAAGCAATAAATTGGAGTTGTCAATTTCAACATTTTACCATCAATCACTCTGCAGATATTGAAAAGATGTCCACTGATATAATGTCCAGAGCATTTTTAAGCACATATGTAGATGCCAAATATGACATAGGATCACCATCCACTGCAACAGAAATCATTGATCACCATCAATATAAATCCCCATTATGTGAATGGGTTGTTGTTATCATTTTTCTGGGGTCTATCATAGCATGGTTCTTTCACTAAAGAAGAACCTATTAATGTTTTATTTTTCCCCAATATGCAATGATTACAGTTTTTTGTATGGGAGACAAATTTATGGACAGATGCAATATATTCCATGTACATGGACAAATGTATTTTGAGAAAAGTAACTGGTTCATGATTTTGTGATTATCGTCAATACATTATGATGTTGTCTGATCCTTCCAAACACCTTTTCAGATCTTTGTTTCCGGGGAGATATTGATATGCTATGTGATTTGTTCGTTGGTTGTTGATCAGTGATGAAAGGTTTCTTTACCTATGTGTCCTCCTCATCCAATAGATAATAGATAGTTGTCTACTTGGGGTGGGAAATCTAGAATGGTATGTCAATGAGGTTATGCATGCTCCCTCTTCAATTTGTCTCATCTCTTATAGTGAAAATATAGACATCCTTGTTTTAGGCACTATTTCTATCCTTTAATTGTTGTTATCAATTTATAGGAAAAGTGCATGGTAGATGAGGTTTCCAGTTTTAGACTAGTGTGCATTAGTCTAGGAGTGAGGCTCTCTATTCTAGGAAACTTCTGAAAGCACCTTGGGCGCACTTTTCTAGAAGTGAATTAGGGTTGAATTAAGTTAATTAGGATGGTGCAATAGTAGTAGTGTCCCTCTACTTTTGTTATTCATTCAGTTTACGAAAGAGCGGATCCACTTTGTTTAGTTTTCTTTCCAGAGTTAATAAAGAAAACAAAGATGTTTTTCTAAGTTCTGTTGTTTTCTTTTGTTGTTCAATACTTTTTGGTTAGCTTAAATGTCAAGCAGCCCAGAAAATCTATCTTTATACTTGGACTGTGGCAAACTGCAACATTCCATTCTTCAAGTTTGAAAGTCCTCCATGGGGTAAACCATTTTTTCCTTGGCAATCCTCATCCAGGAGAGCCAGTAGAGCTTCCAGATCTTATAGACTAGATATGCTTTTGCTTTTGTCTTTTTCTTTCCTAGGAGTGACCTTGGCACTTCCGCTTTGTATCAAAACGTTTATGCTGAAAAGTCACATTGACTTACTTTTGGTTATTTGTTAGACATTAAAAAACTTATCTAATCTTATAAAAAACCTATCTTTTATTATTGAGCCAAGAGGCTCATTTTACAGCCCAGTGTGAAGGCAATGTGTAAGTGCGTGCGTGCTCAGGTTGGAGTTGACACATGTCACTATTAAAATAAAATAAAAATATTCTCTAAATAGAAAATATATGTTAGCTATAATAAAAAAAGAAAAAAGAATATGTTATGCATGTTTAATTAGTCATCTCAAAAATACAATTTAAACAATGAAAAATTACACATTTTTTTTGCACTTTAAAATAAGTTTGTACTTGAGGAAATTTGATCCATCTCGGCTCATGTTAGATCTGTGCTTAATATGGATCAATGTTGGTTATTTTACTGTAGCCTATAGTCCTGGAACCTACAGATTTGAATCAGAGATATTCTATGCAATCTATGAAAGTTGTAAGTTGTTTTAGATGGCATGAGTATATTGACTACCATACAACTACATTTGAGTGTGATTGCACCCAATCACCAATGCTCAGAAGCTTTTTCACTGTTGGTACATAGCTCTTTCAGAAACTAGAACTTGTTACGTTTTCATCAATTTCATTCTTAACTTCTTTGTAATTCATCTATGGGGCTGTGTTTTTCTCAGTATGCTAAATGGTATATTTATGAATAATGTTGTTTCAATATAGTAGAATTTTTTATTTTGGGAGATTACAATTTTCATCTTTCCTTCTGAATTATCCCCCCTGTCTCAACGTCATCAAGGCCTTCCTCAAGGACAATCACATTGTTCCATAAAAACAGCCAAATGCCATAAACTTATAATAAATCTCTGGGGTTATAGAACGCCTGGCAGATGGACTAATACCTATTTCTAGTTTGTGGAGAATTCCCCATTTCCAATCTAGGAGGTGTTGTATTTTGATTACTAAAAAATTGCCATGAGAAAAATCTAAATCAAGTGAATGTTGACCTATGTTGCACGAGTTTCTAGAACACATAGGGGTGCAGGTGTTAGGAAGAGATGGAAGCTTTCCCAAATTTCAAATTAACACGGCTTGGGAGTGACAAGATATATATTAAAAAATAAAAACAAAAAATTTAAATCCAAAAAATAGGGGAATAAGGGAAATTTTCAAAAATACATAAGAAATTATTAATTAACTCCACGGTAACATACATACTGCTATCATTCGTGATATCTATAATATTACTGAAACAGGCCCATTATTATTGACCAATTTTAACCAGCAGTGGCCATTAGTAAAATCTATCTAAATCCATATTTAAAATCTATCAAACTTTGCAGCATGGAAGCCTTCAATTGGTTTTGTTCTTCCTAAGATTTGATCAACATTTCATTATCTGCTCTGCATCTTTGAAGTTCTACTGTCAAGCTCCTCATATTTTCTGCAATATTGGGAGAGGCCTTTTTATTTGTTTGTCCATTGGACTCGGTTTCTGAATTTATCCCATTCAGGTCCTCACCTATGATGTCTAATTCATGCTCACAAATATTACACCTGGCTTAGCCCAACAAGACTAAGCCTTTGCCACCTTGACTAAACAGTAGGCATTGTGCACAACAACAACCCGCTAGCTTAAATGACAACAAAACATCATTCTAACATTAGATTTGATTAATGAAGTTTTATGCCTGTCTTGGCCTAGTGTTGTGCTTGCCCTAAATTCATTCTATCATTTCTATTTATAACCCATAATAGCTTCAATGTTGTAGCATGAGCCAAGTGAGTTTCCATAACATAGGTAGGATCATTTCTTTTCTTGTATGCATAGAGTAGTTAGATAACTACTAAATGTATGTAAGTGTAATGTAGATAGCTTGAAAGCATTACGATTCTTCTAGGAGACCTTTTCCAATCACGGTGTCTAGAAGAGAAGCTTGGCAGGACAAAGCCTGTGGTTAGGCAAACGCTCCATTGGGATTTTCTTAACTTGGATTTACCACTTGAATAGATCATCAAACATTTATATGGTTTTGTTCCTAAGCCAATTGCATAAAAGGAATTTACTTCCAATTTTCTTGAATGAGTATCTAGTTGATTGCTTAGAGTTGGCAACTTGGCATTACCTTGCATTGCAGATATGATAGAGAAAATAGGATAGAAACTATTTGCTTTTTATTATTAGAACTTACAGCCAAATTTTTCTTCCCTAAAATTGTTTTTTGTCATTTGTTTGTAGCATAAGTTATAAAGCCACTAATGCCCTAAACTCTGCATATATAGTGCTTGTATCTTGCAAGTCTACACCCGGAAATTGGTAATTAAGTGTGTAGGATTTAAACCAATAAATTGACCAACATTTGTGTTCCTTGTTGTTTAACTTGGTTAATTCATGTCTTACAATATTACCAATTTTGTGATATCTCTACAAGAAAGTAAACCAGCAAGTCAATTTAATCAATTTCAATTCATTGCTCACTAAGGGAATGTTTTTTTCACGTCAAATGCCTACCTATGGAAAGAAAATTGCCCATGAGTAGCACTTCGGAATGTTCAACATTCATGCAAAAGATGAGTGTTATCTTCCATTTAAGGTCTGGACTTAATGCAATCCCTAAATAATCATGATTATAAAGTTTTTCTAATATAAATCTACATAGATGTGGGTCAAAATATTAGACACATTGATAATTGATAACATGGAATGCTATCATCAATTTCAATGCTGAACAGGGGTTTGTCAAATCTTATAAGTTTTTGCATTAAGATGAATCACATCAGTTCCTCATTTTCCGAAGAAGTTAGATAAAAATGTCATAGTGCACAATGAAGCAGTGTCAAGTTAGTGGTTCAGGTCATTAATTGACAAGAGGAGGGATCATCTACAGCACAAATGACATGAGGAAGGCATCAAAAGCATGGACAGCACCATGATTTCTTATGTAAAGGAGACAAATGTGTTGGTTGGTATGGACATATTTTTTATTTGTGTACTTTATAAAACTACAAACTTGTATTTATGTAAGCATTGAAGGTTATAGAGTATGGACATGATGCATAATGTATTGGTTGGTATGGATGTAAGGGTTTATTTGTTTACAAGGAGAAAAAAGAAACTATAGCCTCTAGAAGTGATTCATTATGTCCATCTAAACAAAGATATGATATGCAAATCCATGATGGAAAGATAATAAATTCACACAAGCATCCAATGTATCAAACATTGACACTTGAATATGAAATACCAAGCTTTCAAGTCGTATCAGACCTGGGCATGGGCAAGTTTGTAATCTTCTTCAAAAATACCAAATCAGGCTTCAAAATTCCAAATAAGGGGTTTGATTTGTGTCGTGTTTGCTTCATGTTTTTAGAACTCATGGAAAAGTTGGTTTTGCAGTTGGTAACAGAGTTCATAATTGAAGCATTAGAATAACTAAGAATGCACGCTTCAGGTTGACTTGGTTCAAAAGCAACAGGTTCAGAAAACTGCACATCAAGATGCTATAAACCCAAGAGCTTCTTTCTTAAATATGAACACCGTAAATAAAATTAGATTTTTTTGATCATATAACAGATCTAACATTTGAGAATATATTTGAAGAACAATTTAGATTGATGTCTAAAACACTAATTCATTCCCAAATTGTGGTGTCTATATAGCATTGTTACAGCTTAGTCTGCAATATTAGACCAATTATGTGAGAAAATACAGAAACATTGCAATAAAAAGAACCAACAATTGAATTTGTTGAAAAATTACAGAGCCATGTGAATTAACTTGACATTCCATGTCAAAGTTCAAAATTTCATGAAACTTCAAGAGAGTAGTGGCATATAATTGAACTTTTACTTTTGCATTGATGAGAGCTCAAACATTCCTCGGTGCTCATCAGCCACCCATATTTTTAATATTGCACTGATGAAGGCTCAAACTTTCCTCAAATTTTGCAGGCACCCATGTTCTCAATGTACCTAGAGCCTTCTGAAACAACCCAACATTCCATGTCAAAACACAAAGTTTCATGAACTTTAAGAGAACAGATTATGTCCATGAACAGATTATGAAAAAGGTATTTTTATAACAATATAACAATGGGAAAACATAAATATACTTATCATATGATAAAGGGCCACCTGACGATGACATAATAACCTAACTTATCTATTCTTTGTGCATACCTCATTGATTCCCACTAGAGTTGAAGTCCTTCTGTAGATGATCAGTCATGGTAGAAGATGATGCTTCTCCACTTATTCTATAGTTACCTAGAAAAATGTCAAGCATTATCGCAAATAAATTTTCTAGAGCATCAAGGTATATGTGCACACACAATGAAAGAGTGTCAAATGTACCTAGCATGGCAAGTAAGGTTGGATGGTCTTGCATCTCCCTTTGGTCTTGGGTTATCGTCATGGTTGGGGATTGTTGCATTGCTGTAAAAATAAACATACCACATGTTAAAGAATAATGATGATTAAATACTTAAATCTAAAATCATGACTCTATTCAACACATAAAACTAACCTGGAACCATAGAGACGGCATTATTTGATCGATGTCGTCCTCGCTTATTAAGGTATCGAAACTCAAATGGTTCATATTATGATGGATCAACATTTAAATCAATTTCCAAACCATTGTTTTTTCTGTTGCTTCTTCTTTTCTTTGTGGGGCTAAGGAAACTCTTCTTCCTCTTCAAAGATGGATGAAGAGATTCCAATCCAGGTGTGAAGTAAAAATCAGTAACGTGCAAATTATTGGCTTCATCCAACATTTTTTTAAGCATATCAGTCAACTGGATTGTCTTCGCCAAAGTAGTAGGAGGGTTATCTAAAATGATATGTGTATAGCTAAACAACTCCTCCCTTGCCAAATGAAGTGCCTCGGCATCTGCATCAACAAATTTGTGGCCATAAGAGTAGCATCGACATCTTCATCATGGTTTTGAGGCTCTATATTGATCTCAGGTGGGTCATTGCATATGTTATCCTCTGCATGCTGATGAAGCAATGGATTTGAATTATCCGATTGGAAATACAACCAATTAACCTTTATCGCATGCTTGCAAATGTTTCCACGGATAGACCATCGACATTCACACGTTATAAAATCCTTACAATACCAGGTGAAAGGTATTTTTTACCTCGATCTGTCTGACGTCTCACCCAATAAGCACGGGTTATGTTCTCATGAGGACAACAATCAGTATCCATAATTTTTCTTGCTCGTTCCACTGATGATTCTAGCTGCTTTTCTCTCTTGTAGTTGTTTAGGAATCCTTCTTCTTTTAAGATTTCCTTGAACCGATAACAAGGTTTAAGTGTTGTTAGTAGCATATGCAATAACCAGTCCATCCTCCGGGCACATTTTTTCCTTCTATCAGATAGAAATGTTGTTTTTAGGTAACAATGGTATGACTCAACAGCATTATTGGTCTCCTGATTTGCATGAGGAAACTCCCGACAACCTTTCACCCACATACCTAATTGCAAATAAAACGATGTCAGTCTCACTCTATCACCTTTATAAAAGAAAAAAATACATATAATATGAAAAAAATGTTTACTTACGAATCTTATCTCCAGTGACCCAATTCTTGTTGAAATAGTCTAAGAACTTCTCTTCATCTGCAAACTTGATAAAAAATTGATTGATTGCATCTTCCACTTCATAATTGAGAGTGTGTTTCATGATGAAACCTAACTAACTGAACATCTCTTTGGCTTTTATGGAACTAGTGGCCAACCAATTGACATTTTTCAACCAAGCCCTCCGTACATGCCAAACGCATAAGATCACATCACAACCTGTGATCCTCCTGCCATATTCAATGCATTTTAGTGTGCTATTTTTAGAAAAAATGCAAGTTTGGTTATATCATGACAATGTTAAAGTTACCTCAAGGCACTAATTTCAGCCAGTGCATCATCAACCATGAAAGCATTGACTTTCCAATCAGGACGGGTTTGGAAACACTTGCGCATGAGCTGCTCCAGCCATATTGCAATATCATCTGATGTGTTTCGTGATGCCACGACCCATGCAACAGGCACCCCGCTTTGTTGTTCATCAAATGCCACGAGTGTATACAACTGATACTGTCATTTTCAACATTACATAAATTCAAATACAAGTTACTAATCATTTTGAATGGATACAACTTAAATAAATATATTCAATAAATCATTGGCATCTGACTTACCCCATATTTGTTTGTGTTAAATGTTGAATCCATGGCTATTAAGCTATTGTGCGATAGCTTGACCATTGTCTCCAACATCCACTTTGTTTGAATCCCTATTATAAAAGGGACCTCCACACCATTAGGCTTTTGGTAAAAGAAAAAATCTTCCCGATGCTTTTGATACCAAAGGTTTACACTCATTTCATCCTTTTTGTGAAGTTGATAATTTCCCTTCGCCAACCTATTATAAATGTTTACAATATCTTTCCTGCATAAGAAGAAATCTCTATCTCGAGCTGCCACATCGATGTCAAAATGTCTCTTAATGTGGGTTATATACACTACATCAATAGGCACTCCCAAAAAGAAACAACTCTCTACATATGCAACAATGTCCCTCGAAAGCTTTGGCCTAAGCAAGGCCTTGGTCTCACCTGAAGTGTCACATTGACCATGACAAGCCCAACCTTCCCCATCTTCATGTTCATACATATTGAAAGTTAATATTGCTCTATCAGGAAGTTCATGCATAACTTTCACAATAAAGTGGCATTGGCAACCCCTCTTCTGCATAAATGAGGTCCTTTGTTTAGCTGAAAGATTTCCTCTTTTGTCCTCTGGGCCAAATGAACAATAATAACTAAACTAAAAATTTAAATTGTTAGTACATACAAAGAAAGATAACCGTGGTTTCAAAAGATCTAAACAATATATATTTTAAATACTCACATACCATATTGCAATGCAGCAGTAGATCTTTCTTTTGGTTTACCCTTTGTTTTTCGTACGAATTTACATGGAGCAATAGGATTTTCTTCCTCTCCTTTTATAAAGTCAGCAACTCGTCGTAATGGGATTACAGCAACACGATCAATACCATTGTTTTTTGTATTTATTTCTGTCCAAACCAAGTCTTTATTAGAGAAAGTCATTTTGCCTTTGAGGTCTTGCACCTCAAGATCCATGATATATTGCCATTTCTTTCGCTTGCCCATTTTGAACTAATCTGGTCAAACAATATGCAAGGACATCAAAACCAAAATTTCAATCTTAGCAAGTTATTCAACATATATATAAATATAAAACCTCTTTTATGCTTTTTTTGAGGTCCAAAATATCAATCACTCAATAATGACAAAAATAAATAGCACAAAAGGATGCAAAAATTTTTGGATGCAAGCATTTCCTTTAAGATGTTGCTTCTTGCCTCATTCACTTTCAACAAAGCATTCCTTAAAGGAAAGATTCCTTTGACAACAAGAACAGATACAATCCAATGAATGTTGGCCATGTTTTTTTAGGGTCACCATTCGCTAAGCAAGACTAGACTTGAATGAAAGGGCTTTCTACAATGTATGTTTACATCACAACTCTACAAACATGAAGCAAACAAGACACAAATCAAACCCATTCACGTCACCACTCCTATGTGTTTTGATTGGCATGCGAATGAAGACTACTACTCTTCTCACTGTTGTACTTGCACCTCATTTTATATCTTCTATTAGCTAGACACTTAGATTTAAACTAGTCTATTAGTTCTTTATTGTTAATTTTAGGCAACAATAGTATGTTCTATGCTTTAGAGCAATTTTACTTCAATTTCTTTATTAGCCCAACATCAATATCCAGATTAGAAATCACATCAAGTAATGTGTCTTTTTATGCAAGTATAAGTAATGGCATGTTGAGATATATGGTAAAATAGAATGAGTATTGTTTGTGTTCCCCCATGTTAGCATTCGGCGATTTGGCTGAGAGTAGTTTCCCCCATGTCAGCATTTCGACTTAGAGAATACCTCATCACTTCAGCATTTCAACCGAGAGTTGACCTATCAATGTCAGCATTTGGCACCGAAGTTCTGCCCAAAAGACAACCCCTCGAAATTTTGAGTAAACGACTTGCCATCGACGATTCAGCCGAGAGTCCATGACCCATTGGTCCTTTGGCCTGAGGTTAAACCCCTCGGCACCTTTTCAAGTAATTCTTGGGCATTTTCCAAAATTGTACCCTTTGGCAAGCCCGCTGAATCGGCAAAGCCAAAGATTATACCCGTAACCTCAATGGAGTAGAAAGGGTACTTGGTACGCTACACACAGGGGTTCCAGGTTACAAGTTAAGGAGCATTTGGTATTTAGGTTGATTACATCTCTTTATGGTTTAAAACAAGTTCGAAGGACCTACTATAAGATATTTGAATATCTTATACTATCAAGATCTAAATCTCTAAAGAGGCGATGTTTTTGCCCTGAAAATCATGGAAATTCCTTGGTTGCTTGAACTCTTGTTGCTTGAAATTACATGGTTGCTTGAGAATATCCCTGCAAAAGTGAAAGGTTATTCGACGAGTATAGAGACAACATGCAATGACTTTCCAAATGGATTGCCACCAAAGAGGAAGACTGCACATGAGATGGACTTGATTCTAGGTGTGACATTGCCAAATCAAGCACTGCAAAAGAATTAGGTGATGCCTCAATAATACACTGAGCCCACTTCATATGAACTCTGAATCACACTCCCATCAAAATCCACCGGTAAAGCTTTTGTCATTTGGAAAGCACTTGAACAAGCGTTCCCTCTGCTGGGGAATGGGTTGGCATGGAAATTGGAAATGGAATCAGAGTTCAAATACAAGTTGAGTTCAAATACGAGCTGACCCCTGGGTCAGATGTGCAGGCCAATAAGACTCCCAGATGCATTGATCAATTCATTAGATTTGGAAGGAATTACTATTTCTCTGATGCTACAGATGCTACCTCATCCTCTCTATGGCATCAGGGATAGAAAAAGGCTGACAGTCCAAGTCTGCAAGGGGATAAGGGATCTAAGGTGGAATTCCTATATTTAGAGACTACAACAGAGTTCCATCAGGTTAAGAGATAAAGAGGATACGTTAATCTGGTCCAAAATAGTGTTCAGGGTGATATACGGAAGTTGGAACACTTGGGACAGAAATCTATGTTTCCTATGGGAGGTCTGGGTGGGTATTTATGATGGTGGAAATCTATTAAATTTCCATGGAAGAATCATCTTTTCATGTGACTAGCCCTTGTGAATAAGAAGCTGACTTGGGGGGTCTTGAAAAAACGAACTTGGCATGGCCCTAATAGACGCACTCTGAGTAAAACTGAATATGAAAGTTGAGTCTGAAACCATCAGCCATTTGCTTATCCACTGTCCCTTCTCAAGAGAAGTACAGGTCGATTCTTTGACTCTGAACAAAGGTCTAGGTCACTGGCAAGGAAATAATGTTGAGGATTGCTTGAAACATTGGATGGAAGACAAGTCTGTTAGGGCACCACCTTGTGTGGTCTCTTGGGCCAAATGGCTAGCTAGGAATGCTATGCTATTGCAAAACAAAGGAGTCCCAACTTTTCAGGTAACCCACTAAATCAGGTACACATAATAATAATAATCTATTTTTAAAGTCACAACCTAACCTGTCACCAAATTGATATGGAGGGTTGTGATCAGCTGGTCAGAAAAGAAAAGAAAAACAAACACCAAAAAAACAACCTAGAATAATGGCAGAAGTAAACATTAACAAATTCAAAGATGGGTGGTTTTCATGGGGCTTGTCAAGGAAAACTTGGAGTATGTGGGGGTAGGAGGCATACTATTTATTCAGGAAAACCATATAGATTGATTTGAAGACTGCACTGGGTGAAGGTACCATTAACTGTGGAGAGATGAATTGTCTATGGTTCTTGTTAAGGGTTGCTATTGACAGAGGGGTAACACAATTGCAGATTTATGGTGATTCCAAACTTATTATTGTTGATTGATTACAAGGTGATAATGAACTTCACAAGTTTGCTGCTTCTAACTGTATATACAAAAACAAAAGAATGAAAAGAATCTTCAACTATATCTCTTTCACTCATGTATACATAGAACTAAATACCCAGTCTGATGAGTTCTCAAAACAATCTTGGGATATCATACCTGTAGGTACACTTTACTGTTACATCTACTTGCTACAGTTTGTCTTTGTTCAGTACATACAATGGATGATAAGTCATTGTTATATGACAAAGTGATGGAAGACTTTCATGAGGATTATAGAATGGTTATTTTTGTCAGCCAATATGGTTTTATTGTTAAGAAACTAAGCTCATGTCAGTGTGTAGAAGAAATGTAGTAGGACTTTTATTGTAATTTATCTTGAATATGTATATGTAGGGCTTAAATCGATGAACAGTTATTTTTTAGGGTGGATACATTGGAGATCCATAGTTGGTTTGACGTTAGACTTAGACATAGTGCAGATGTTGAGTGCTGCCATACACATGCTTATGTGTATTTTCATTTTTCCTTGAAACATAACTGAAAAGGGGTAGGGTACGTATACCTACATAAACTTTAGCAGTTCTTTTTAGGGTGGATACATTGGAGATCCATAATCAGTTTGACATTAGACTTAGACATAACACAGATTTTGAGTGCTGCCATACACATGCTTAACGGGATTAATAATGGAAAACGGAAAACTTACGGCAAATCCATGTCAAAATTAAAATTTAAGAACAAAATACATCACTCGAGGACGAACCAAAACAGACCCACGTGTGAGAAGGCCATGTCAAGGCCAAGCAAGCACTACCCAGATCAATTGGCATCAGAAAGGCCTCTGCCTCATCATGAACCAGGCCGGGATGTCCTCGGATTTTGCACAAAATAAAGAAAACATGAGACCTACTTGCAGGATCAAATAAAAACAGGCTTTTTAGTAGGTCCTTCAAGCGGTTTGCCAAAGAAACAATGACTTTTCGAGAGTCAATGCGGAGTAGCTATAAAATACGACATACGAAAAAACGAGGCAATGCAATGGGAGCAAATGTGATTGTACTAGCACCACACGAAAGTCAGTAGAACAACGGAAATGTTGGCTATGAGATACAAACAAGACTTCAAATAGTAGTCTGCATTGTACTGGCTTTGATTTTTTCCACAACTGTATGACTGAAATTCACTGGTTTGTATCTCATGGGAGTTGTAACTCACCCAACGTTCAAATAGTATTTTTTGCTTCTTGATTGTTTGTATTATGATTGTCTGTTCTGATATTGTTATTGGTCTTCTATGCCAGTAGATTGGGTGTTTTGTGTTTGTTGATCTGGGTAGATGGATGGGAGCGATCCATGGGACTGGAAGGAGGACTCCTTCCTATTGGATGTCGATTCATCATTGGGTTAGGAATTCTTGATTGCTAATTTCATATTGTTTATGGTATTTCGTAGTGCTCTGTTTGGTTCAATGACTTACATGCAATCTAATTTTGTGCGCAGTTCTATCTCAGTCTCTCTGGGATGAATGGACTCAAAGCGAGGCAGAAAATATAACTTTATTTACATAGGTAGACTAGGTAGTCTGATAGCGAAGGCTTCCTGTTTGGCAAGGGTCTGATAGCACTTAAATTATGATACTATTGTACTCTTCTATTCCCCAACCAAACTGTGTGACAGTTTGTCAAAACCTGAAGGCCCTTACTCTGCATATTTAGTTTTTCATCGAAATTGCGAGAAGGCGACAAGGAGCAGGGTGCGTTGTTCTAATCGCAATTAAAAACAAGCCGAGGGATACTTGAACGAGCGAGCTGAAGAGTACCTGGGTGGCAAGCTACAGAGCGGAATCGCAGAGCGGGAAGTGCCGGGTCGAAGAGTAATGTGAGTGAGCAGCACGCGGGTGACCATTTCGAACCAGCCATAATACTCCGCGGCATGAATTCTAGCTCGTCCCCGATCGGTCAGGGGATGTCAGGCGCTCTAACTGCATTCGGATTTTTTGTCAAGGAATGGCAGGGAATGTCAGGACTGTCAGGGGAGGGTGGCGGAGAAAGAGGGTGGCGGAGTGCGGAGAGATTGCCGGTGGCCGGAGCCGGACGATTTTCCGGCCGATGCCGAAAAACGGGCCATTCTACAGCCTAGCTAGACTACTCCATTAACCTCCATGCTCTCATGATTACCCATGGTGTCCTTTACACAACCTAGCAAATGCAACTCTATTGTAGTCCTGCAAGAGACCGCAGTCTGCACATGTTCATGAAAACAAAATTAGTACCAGGCACACATTCAAGAAAGATTTGCTTATATTTTCTAGCTTTAGAATTTCAGACCATGGAAAAAACACATTTCTTGGCAGAGAGAAGCTTAAAATGGAAACCAAGAATAGACATGATTGTACTTCTAGTATCTGAGTGGAGTGGGCATCCTCAGGCGTATTCTCAGAACAAGATTCACTATCGTCATTTGAGCAATTACAGAGAGAACATATTACTTCATCAAAATCCATTAAGACACAAACTATAATCAGTAAAGGAGGTACACTCCTATCCATCCTCACACCCACAGCTTGAATCCTCACTTTTCCTCTGGATCTCCTTATGATCCCCATCTTTCATAGCACTAGCTACTTGCTGAGACCTTAATGCCTGAAAATTCACCTTAGAGTACGCCGAGATCATCTGGTCTCTTTTCACTGACTGATTGGCCATAGGGCAGGAAAATAAAGTCGGCATTGCTACAGGACCAAAACCGGGCTCGTTGTTATCCCAAATCTTGAAAAGCTCTGTTACAAATAGCATGAAAAGCTTGAAAAGCTCTGTTACAAATAGCATGATTTATTGCTAGAATTTATTTTATTTTTTAACTAAGAAAGCATAGAAATTGCAGGCTAAAGGACCCCACTCCCTTGCCTGTAGATTTTTTTTTATTTTTGAAATAATTTGGAATATTTTTCCCCTCTGAGTTACATGCTCCCGCATCATCCTCCTCCTTAGGAACTGAAGGTTCCTACTCTGCATGCAACTTGAGCTCCCTCTTAAGTGACACTTGCATGACTTTTTGCTCATCGAACTTTAGATCCCTGCATACCATAGTCCTCTGAGTGGAAGGCAGGTACACCCGATAGTTGTGGGGCATATCCGTGTACCCCACAAGTATTCCCAACTCAGTTTTTGGGTCTAGCTTATTCCTGGCATCTTTGGTCACATGACAGTAAACTAATGATCCAAAGATTCGAAAGTGACTTACATCAAGTCGCTTCCTGGAATAGGCCTCCATAGGTGTCTTCATTCCCAATATACGATGTGGGCTTCTATTCTACAAGTATACTATTGTATTGCATGCCTCAGCCCACAAATGTAGTGGTAGGCTTTGGTCATGCAACATCACTCGAGCTACTCCCAAAATCGATCTATTCTTCCTTTCGGCCACCCCATTCTGTTGTGGGTTATGGGGTGCCTTCAATTCCTGTTTAATACCTTCTGCAGTGCAGAAGTCTTTAAATTGTCGGGAGACATACTCTCCAATATTGTCGCTACGCAAGGCTTTTATTTTATTTCCAGATTCTTTCTCTGCCAAGGCTTTAAACTCACAAAACCTCAAGAAGGTCTGATCCTTCTTTTCCATAAAGTAGATCG
This sequence comes from Pinus tabuliformis, assembly GCA_031772625.1. Taxonomy (NCBI): domain Eukaryota; kingdom Viridiplantae; phylum Streptophyta; class Pinopsida; order Pinales; family Pinaceae; genus Pinus; species Pinus tabuliformis. The sequence goes on from CM062812.1 coordinate 104,518,439, forward strand.
AGCATCTACGAGAAAAATCATCAATAAAAATAACATAGTACCTTTGTTTAGCGGTGAAGGCTGTAGAGAAGGGCCCACAAACATCTGACTGAACTCACTCCAAGATTGCTCCAACCCTACTATCTCGATCCAGAAAAGAAGATTTCGCATACTTACCCAAGGTACAACCTTTGCATGTAGTCGTATGCTCAAGTTTTCCCTTGGGTAATCTGGTAGAAATCTATTGCATGATCTTCAAGGCTCCCTGGTGCAAGTGGCCTAGTCTTCTATGCCATAGCTCACCAACATCTTGGCTATTCACCATCTCTGGAACTCAAATAAACACAGTCGTCTACCTCTAGCTTGTAGAGATTCTTAACTCGAATCCTTATTTTCACTTTGTCTGTCCAGTACTGATATGCCTCAAGAATACCTTTCCTTGACTAAAGACTACATCATAGCCTTTATCTTCTAGCATAGCGATAGACACAAGATTCTTCTTCAGACCTGGTACATACTTTACATCAGTCAGGGTGAGGGGAGCTCCATGCTCCCTCTGAAACACAACCGTACCTTCACCTGAAACACGATACTTTCCATTATTGCCCATCTCGATCCGCATCTGGAGATCCTTCTCCTCCAGTGTACTGAAAATATTCTTGTCACCTGACATGTGGAATGAAGCTCTATTGTCCAGGTACCACACACATCCCACCATGGATGAAACCATGGATGCAATAAGAGAGAAATCCAGCTCAAACTGTGAGGCCAGAGCCTCACCATCAGATCCCTTCGAGGAACCCTTCTTGGATTTCCTCTCTGGACAATTTGTAGCATAATGGCCCACTTCATGACAATGAAAGCATCGCACTTTTGATTTGGCAATCTTCTTCCCAACATGGGAAGAACTGGATTTGGGATGGGATGCCTTCCCTTTCCCTTTCCTCGCATTACTCACTAAGGCTAGATTTTCCTCATCATCTTGCTTTGATGAGGATCCATCTCTGATGCTTCTTCTTATTTCCTCCTGCATCAGATCCGACCAAAGTCGTTCCCAATCTCGCAGTTTTTCTCTTCAATTAACCGAGTCTTGGTAGCTATGCCAGCTCTTAGGAAGACCGAGGAGTTCAAGACTCACCATGTCATCATCAGCAGTCGTGATCCCTACGTTTCCAAGCTCATCCATGCAAGTGGTGAGCTTGTTCAAATATGTAAAGATCATGTCACCATTTTCACACTTGATCTTACAAAGCTTTTCTTTCAGCGCCAGCTTCCTCTGATCGTTGTTATTATGATATAGATATTTTAATGTTTTCCACATTGAAAACGGTGTCTCCTTCCCATGGAGGCTCGAGACAATGTGGTCTCGAACTCCCTCTAGGAGCATTCTCCTTGCTCTAGCCACACATTTCTTCCATTCCGCCAGTTGAGTAGCATCAGTCGGCTTGGGGACTTCTTGATCAATGAAGTCCTTTAGACCGTTATCCTCTAATACTGCCTCCATGCATCCTTCTAGGCTATATAATTCGAGCTTCCATCAAGGGCATACTCAGGTCTTAAACCACTAAATGCCATAGGTGAAATTAAGATGTGATAAGAACTCGATTTCTATATTCAGGAACCACAAACTTCAAACTTCTCCTTCTTGTATACTGTTCTTCGCCTTGATCACCTTTTCTCTGATACCATGTATAAATTCCCACTGTAGATCAATAGATTATGCAATATACTAAAACACAATACAAGATCTACTTTTACAACACTTTGCGGGAGCTTAATCGAATTGAGCAAGATCAAGAGAACACATATAACTGAGAATGAGAAATCAATCACACATAACACAAAAGAAATAACCCGAGGAAAGCCTCAGCCTAAAACCCCAATCTTTGTATTATCATACAAGTGGAAATCTTGTTCAATATACAAAAAGAATCGGCTCTCAAGCTATCCTTCTCTCTCTGCAATCAAACAATATAGCTCACAGACTAAATAGACATAGTATATGTCCTCCTCAAGCCCTCCAAGCCTCCTATTTCTTTGCGCAATTTTTCTTGGGGTCCAATGATGTCACATGTGTGAATTGGCCTCGTCACACTCACTAAACCTAAAGAAGTAACTGCACAATCCTCAAGGAAATAATTCCTTCTGCATGTAAGGAATATTCACAATGAAATATTCTAGCAACTGATATTACATTGCCCCTCCATCTGATCTTAATTGGGTCTCTGTCTGAACTGACATGCATGAGTTATTTATGAGATAATATTTAGTTATCTAAAGTGCAGTGGTTACATGCATGCAAGCATTAACTAACTGAACTTACATTAATTCAACAAACTGTTTGAATTAATCTAACTAGACTTGACTCAGTTAACTGAGCCAACTAATTACAACTCATCCTTATCTTTTTAATTGATGGATAAATTACGCAATTAATGGAGAAACTGTTGTATGTCTGCACATAGACTTCAAGTTTGATTTTCCTTTAACTAATTAACTCAATATGAATTAATTAATTATTTTACAAATAGCTGCTAAGATCAAATTCGAATTTTACTTCACTATTTTAGTTTAGGGATTGATTAAAATAGGAAGGTATCCCAAAATGCTATTTATAGAATGCTATTTTTAGCACTTCCATTTTTCCATCCATTGTTGCTAAGATCAACACTGGTTGAACTGCTATTTATAGCAGTGCTATTTTTAGCATTTCTTGTTGTTATTTTCAACACAGAGCCCCCCTTCATTGCGCCGTTTACGTAGTGGGGGGGTCACAAGGGGTTTGAGGGGTGCAGGTAACCCCACGCTATGGGGTCCACGACAGCGCCCTAGAAAATTTTGTTTTTGGACCCTATATTAGGTTGGGCGGACCTACCTATGGTTTTGTGCATGATTTTTTGCACATGGTTTTGGACGCGATGGTTTTCGGTCCATGGTTTTGGACATAATAGTTTTCGGTCCATGGTATTGGATGCTTCGACATGTATAAATATGGATTGTAACATTCAAAGGAACATAATGAAAATCAAGATGGTAGTCCCGGTTTTGGGATCTAGGGGAAAATCTCTGTGTATATATGTTTGATGTGTTATGCTCTCGCTTTGTTTATTTTCTGTATTTTAGAATTCGTATGCAGGTAATTTCTGTACAAGGTTAAAACCTACATTTGTTAGGGGCATGTAATTGCTAAGAATAAGTAATAGATTAAGAGACCCCCTTGTTTGTCCTACCTTTGCATAGCGATATGACTTTTAAAGTCTTTGAAGGTTTATATATTGTAGCCCCCCAAACTTAAGAGTGAGGTCTGTGGTAGGATGCTAGATTCATATTATATACTTATTTAAGAGAATCATATAGATTACTCATTTCAAGAGATTTTTAGTAGTAGCTTATAGATTACTATTTTCAAGAGCTTAGCATGTCCCTTTAAAGGATTGGAGACTAGATGCGGAGGATAACTATTTCACCAACCACCGAAGCTAAACCCAATTACCTATATATATATATATATATATATATATATATATATATAGTCGTAAATAGAATTAATAAAATTAAAATAAGTGTATATCTATCTCAAACTCAAATCTCAAATGATGAGATAGCTTAAATCATTTATTGACCAAATATTGTTGCACAAATTAAAAATATAAACCTTCAAAATTTTGATTTTTCTTATATTTGATAAGACCAAAATTAAAATAAATATTTTACTAAAATTTGCCAAATTATACTCCAATTCATTTCATTCCCATTTTTGTTTCTTAAATATATTAAATATTAAATTAAAATATATTTATAATAATATATTTTTTATTTTTTATTACAAAACCCACCCACATGCAAATTATATGTAACATATTTTATTATGAAAATTATTTATAGTATATTTTTACACCGATAGGTGTTTTCTTTGTTGTCTTTGTTCACCCAAAAGAGTTCAAATTTTGCCTTTCCAACCAGTGAAATTTTTCCATGGGCTCAATCTACATATGATGCCATGTGGTATTATCCCCATACTGCCTCTTCTCCCCTATACTGCCTCTAACGACCCTGTACTCATGCCATCCTCCACTCTATTCTCCCCACACTGCCTCTGACAGTTCTCTAGTCACGCCATCCTCCGCCATCCTCCGCCATACCTATTTCTGCAGCGTTGTGTATGGCACAAACTTGGTCACAAATAAGGTATGCTTTATGTTATGTATGGCTTGTAGGGGTGGCTGGGGCGGATGAATGGTTCTCCTTCATTCCTAGAATGATTGTATTTCATGCATTTCTCTTTCAGGGACCTGTAGTGTTCACACCATCTTCGATAAGCCGGTTCCATTACCTTAACTTTAAGAGTGGACACATCATCCTTAACTTTAAGAGTGGACACACCATCCTCGATAGGCCGATTCCATTACCTTAACTTTAAGAGTGGACGAACGGAAGGCCGGAGGGAGCAGGGAGTTCAAGTGAAGTTGGTCGGTACCTCTTACAAGAAGCAACAATGGCCAAACAGATGAGCAAAAAGTGAAAGTTTGTCACGGATGGTGTGTTTTTTTGCTAAGTTGAACGAAGTCTTTATTCGCGAGCTTGTTAGCATACCTTTGTTAAAATGTTGTAAATACGTTTCTCAAAACTGTTCAAATCAACGGAATCATTCATTTGATGTTTTCCCCTTGGAAATCAGAGACAACCACTACTGTTATTCGAGATACTCTTGAGCATTTACACTTGGTTTACAAATGAATTGCAACAGATATAGCCTTTCTTGAGCATGCCTAATTATCTATTTTCAAGACATACAACTAGAAACCTACTATAAAAATGACTAGAAACCTAGTATAAAATCATTTTTGTTCACTGGTCTCTCTTACAATCTATTAGCAGACCTCTATGTTGCTCAAGATTGTCGACTTTGCCCCCTACAAAGAGAAATCAGTGATTCAGTCATTGATATATGTGTTCTAGTACGAATTCTTTTGAATTAGAAAGCTATATATATTCACAACAGGGATACCATCCACATTCACAATATGTGAGCCAAGAATTCAAACATTGACGGACATCCATTAGTAATTTACTGAAAAATCATAGTTGCCCCTCTTTGAGTCCAGTGACTTAAATGTACTGAGTTGAAAGTTAAATGTCTGTAAATCAAGTTCAATAAATCTAAAACTCCAATTACCTGAAGGAAACATTGATACTCTCACATAGTTATTTACATCATTGTATCCTAACGCTTTTAAGTGCATCATGATTGCCTGACATAGACAACTCTTAATGTTATTCACCTCCATGCTCTCATGATTACCCATGGTGTCCTTTACACAACCCAGCAAATGCAACTCTATTGCAGTCATGCAAGAGACCGCAGTCTGCACATGTTCATGAAAACAAAATTAGTACCAGGCACACATTCAAGAAATATTTGGTTATATTTTCTAGCTTTAGAATTTCAGACCATGGAAAAAACACATTTCTAGGCACAGAGAAGCTTAAAATGGAAACCAGGAAGAGACATGATTGTACTTCTAGTATCTGAGTGGAGTGGGCATCCTCAGGCTTATTCTCAGAACAAGATTCACTATCGTCATTTGAGCAATTACAGAGAGAACACATTACTTCATCAAAATCCATTAAGACACAAACTATAATCAGTAAAGGAGGTACACTCCTATCCATCCTCACACCCACAGCTTGAATCCTCACTTTTCATCCTCACTTTTCCTCTGCATCTCCTTATGATCCCCATCTTTCATAGCTCTAGCTACTTGCTGAGACCTTAATGCCTGAAAATTCACCTTAGAGTACGCCGAGATCATCTGGTATCTTTTCACCGACTGATTGGCCATAGGGCAGGAAACTAAAGTCGGCATTGCTACAGGACCAAAACCAGGCTCGTTGTTATCCCAAATCTATAGGGCTGGCACAAAAGTCCACATGTGTATAGTTTAAATTTAAATAACAGGTGTCGCTCAAGGGTTAAACCCCATGGAGAAAGGATAAAATCTGGGTTTATCTTGACAACCACGGGATAAACATTGACAGACGACGCTCATACACGTTAAGACGGATCCACGTTCTGGCTATGTAATAGTTATTGGTATTTGTGCTCGATAATGCGAGATATACTTTTCTTAGGCATATGTTACAACCTCGAAAGGTCATGTAAGTCGAAGCCCATGGAACATAAATTGCAGTGGAGGGATTGAGAGCATATTTAAACATGTTAAGATTTGTTGGGGATTTTTCTGTTAAAATCCTAAAAACAAAATGACTAAACACAGAGACAATGCTCTGTTTCTCACACAGGATCTTAGCACAGGGAAGTTTTAAAGTAAATCACTGAGAACAGAGTATTGAACACACATATAAAGGATTTGTATTCAAAATAAACTGATACAAAATTCATCCTCTTACACTCAGAGGGATTCACCAAGAGACTGCTTCAATTGCAGTTCCAAAAGCAAACACACTCAGAGATTCAAGACTGCTTCAATTGCAGTTCCAAAAGCAAAACATTCAAACTGTTACAAATCTGCACAAACAGAAAACATTTCTGCACTACTGTGCATTCCTCTCACATTGCTATACTACGCTGCTGCATATATATATTTTTTCTTCGCACTGCTGTGCATTACTATTCTCTTCTCTTACCCAAAAAAAACATTACATATATATATATCAACAAAACAAAACAAAAGAACTTACATCATTACATCAGCTTTCACTTGCCATGCTTCCGTAAAAAGAATTAAATGTTTTTACCAGCCTTTACTTGTGCCCATACTAGCTTTTACTTGTGCCCATACTCCGGCTGAAATAAAATTAAAAACTTCACCAAAACTTACCAACCCACAGTAAATTGCATTTACTGTTTTACTAACATTTACTGGCGGTAAGTAAAAACTTTTACTTCACGTAAAATTTCATTTAATGCTGGCCTATACTTCACCCATTGACTTCATTTAAATCGCATCGCAGAATCCCATTTGGTCGGGACACAAAATTTGGGGCGCACACATATGATGCGATCTGCGATATGCGATTGGATCGCATCGCAAATAAAATAAACTTGCAGTTGAAAGTATATTTCAACAAGATTTGGGTCTTTTTCTGGTGATCAGTTTTTTTTAACCATCTTTTTCTTTTAAACATGATTTTGGCAATCAACTTTACCTATGTGAACAGGGCCACTCTATTTTTACCATGATTTCACCGTTCACATCGAGGGATTTCTTTGTTGCTCAATCTTTTATATTTTTTTCTTTTACCCTGAGATTAGAGATATCTAAGACTATGTTGTCGTGGCATGTGAGTTATCTCCGCAGTCCTATAGGACTTCAACATTTTCAAACTATGGTAATAATGCCTAAGTGGAATTTTGCATAGATGGCAATGAATTTGATGAAGACGTGGTTGTCAATAGCAATGATCTTTCATTCAAATGTTGCAGACACAAATATTTGCTTTGATCACCATTTTATTTCTCCTTAATTTGTGCCACAATGATCGTTTACCATTAAAAATTAGAATGAAGTTTGCAACTGCAACTCAGTATTGATACTATTCCTAATGGTCACATAAAATCTCAATTGCACGTCTTTTTGCGTTCTGGAGCATTCTTCCTATTGCGCGTGGCATCATTTCACAACAACTTTCTTTGATACGTCATTGCTCTCATGTACAAGTCTAGTGATACCTTCAATGCGTTCGTGACAGTCTTTTCTTTTGCGTGGGATGTTATCCTTTCTAATTCAATGGGCCTCCTTCACTTTTGGTGGCTTGCAGTTCCTTTTCTTAGTGTTGACACGTCCTCCGTAAGCTCGAAAAATTGTGACAACAAATTTAATATGCCTGATGTTCTATCACGGAACCCTTTAGATCAAGCTCAGGCAAATCGGATCACCGTAATAATTCATTTATAAATATGATATTTAAAAAATATTATTAATAAATATATACAAATTCAACAAATTTAATTAATGAACATTATAAAAAGTCAATGCTTACCATAAATGAATAATATAATTAAGAGAGCAATTGTCTATTTACAACTTGGAAATGCTCCCATCAGATTATTTAACTTTGAAAGGAAAGGAGCAGTATTTTCTTATTTATATGATTGTATCGTGTCTTTAGGTTAAACTACAATTTAATGGCAAAATAATTAATTGAAATTTCATAAGATTTAACCCCATTGCATTTTTCATTTAAAGATAATCAATTGAAATTTGATAAGATTTAACCATAATGTATTTTTTTCATTGAAAAGTTAATAGTGATTTATTGTAATTTTGAGTGTGAATAGTTATTTCTATTCTAAGTTGTCACTTATCTTTCCACAATCTTAAGCACTTATTTCTTATCAGTTAAGCCTTTATCCTTTGATATTGCAAAGGCGTCTCCAAAGACCACCTTTAATATTTTTCATTTATTTTAAACATTATTTTAAACATTACTAATAAAGAAATTTTTATTCACCATTTAAAGATAGCAATTAATAAGGGCGGCAAAGAAAACTCCTCCTAAAAAACCCACCAAGTTAATAAATAGACTTTAATAATCTCTTGTTATCTTAAACAGTATTAATAAATGGATTTTTATTCACCATTTAAAGATAACAAATAACAATCAATAGAGCTATAAAAGAAAACTCCTGCAAAAAAATACTCATTTTATTCTTCATTCAAATAGCAATTTTAAGATTTATGTGAAAAACAATATAATAAAAATAAACCATAAAAACTTTAGGTAAAACCTTGGATATAAACTCATTGATAACATAATTTATTTAAGTTTACAATTTTCATTCAAAATGATATTTTAGGATTTACATTAGGTGCAACTTAATTATTTGAAGTTATTATTTTTTTGATAGAATTTGATGGATGATTTATTATGATATTGTGAATTTTCCTTGCTTAAAATAAACTTTTTAAACCAAACGGATTTAAGGCCTTGAAAAAACCTACGGCACTCACTTTACATAGATTTCAAAATTTAAGTTTACCATTCTCAAATTTTCCAACAGTGTATTCCACGAATAGACAAATTAAGATTTTACATTATTAACATAATGTGAAAAAGTTAAATGGATATAAATAATATTTCGAAAAAAAATATGCACAAATTAACTCCTACACCACTTGCAATAAAGCATATATCTTTCTTGAACGTCAACATAAAAATGAGTCTTAAAAGGTTATCAAATGTGTAATGGAAAAATAAACAAGTTACCATATTATCATTTTTATAATTAGTAAGTATAATCATTAAAAAATTAATCTTAAAAAAAATTATTATTCCCTCTTAGTTAGGGACAATAGTTTTTGGTAAGGAAAGGAATTGAACCAGTGACCTAATATCTAAAAGTCCCTTAACAACACACTCGATCACAGTATATCCAAGACCCCATGGACACAAAGTAAAGTAAATGATTGTTGAATTTGTATTAATTACTAATTTTTTGAAACTTTTTAAAGTTTTGTAAAATTATATGTTAATCTCATTTTTATGTAAAGAAAAAAATATTTATTGAATATTTTAAACTTATATATTTCATTTTTATTGGTATAACTATGGTATTTAATTTTCACATTAACACAACTCACATATTGCAACATTTTAGATACTCTATATAGCTTTAAATGATTGGTTGTCCATGTAAATTATTTATATAATTATTATTATCTAAAGTGATCACTCTAAAAAATGGTGTAATCCAAACTCTAATCACCCTACTAGGACACCACTTGTTCTTATACTTGATTGAATATCTTTCATATGTGATGACCACCATTTGTATTCACCTTTTACTATCCAACTTTATTTTCTTTTTTGGCTTTGGAACAAAGAACATGACTCAATGACATCCTACATAATCTGGCCCCGACACACTAGACTTTTGAAGACTTTTGAAAAGATACTTTCCTTCCAAACTCATTCATTCGACCAGTTGATCTTTGACCTCCAATAAAACATAAGCAACCTTCTTATTTTAAATTTCATTTTATATATATTCAAAAGGTAGAAAAAACCAAAACAATACTAATACTATTCCAAATTCCAGAATATATATTTCCTCTATCTATCATATAACTCATTACATAATCCACTTACCGTCATATAAATCAGTGAATCACCCTAAAGGTAACAAGCTATTTATTTTATTGCATACGATTTAGAAGAATGGTATTCTTTCCCAAAAGTCAATAAATCAGTGAATCACCCTAAAGGGAACAAGCTATTTATTTTATTGCATACGATTTAGAAGAATGGTATTAGATATCATTTTTTGGGATTCAACTGCGTTAAGTAAGTCATTCAAACGTATGACCATTTCCATGAGAGGTAGTCGTAACTGACTAATTTCTCATGATTTTTGAATAGTTCACTTAGCACTCATTGCATCGGGTGATGCTCACAGGGGTGAAGAAGTGGGATTGAAACTAGAGAACGAATCACATAGCATCAATCATCACTTCCGGGGCTTGCACCCGGTAACCAGGACTTCCCAGGAGGTCACCCATCCCAGAACTCCTCTGGCTCAAGCGCGCTTAACTGTGGAGTTTTTCCCACAATCAAGCCCACTTAGCTTGCTACCCCATTTGCAAAACCTTAGCAAGTATTGTGCCTCATGAACCATTCAAGTAGAGATCCCTTGACTCTTTTTGAATTTAAGTATGGGGGATTTACGCAGTGCATTATATTAGATATCATTTTTTGGGATTCAACTGCGTTAAGTAAGTCATTCAAACGTATGACCATTTCCATGAGAGGTAGTCGTAACTGACTAATTTCTCATGATTTTTGAATAGTTCACTTAGCACTCATTGCATCGGGTGAATGGTATTCTTTACCAAAAGTCAATAATGTATTCATTTCATTCCCATGTGGTCTATAAGGCCTTTTAGATCGTACAAGTGACAGCTCTTTTATGACATTTGAACCATTTTTTTCCCAAAGGTGAGAGCTGCTTATCCACTACAAGTAGCATTCATTTTACTTTTTATTTTTATGACATTTGAACTGTTTTTTTTAGGCTTCTGCCTTCAACTCTTTTATGACATTTAAACTATTTTTTCCCAAATTAGGTGACAGCTGCTTATCCCCACAAGTAGCATTTCTTTTACGTTTTCTTTTTATGACAGTACTTCTACCTTCAACTCTTTTATGGCATTGAAACTATCTCCACAAATAACATTTATTTTATTTTTTTTATAACAGTGCAAATATTTTTTTCCAAATGAGATGAAAGCTACTTATCTCCACAAATAAATTTTTATTTTTTTTATTTTTAGTAATAATTAATAAAATAATTTTTATCCTTAAATCATTTTCACCTTCAACTCCTCTTATAATTTTTTTTCCTAAATAAATAAAACACTTTTTGTACCATATAACTCCACTAAAATCACAGGATCCGCCTCGCTCTCCACCACACACGATAAACTGAAAAATTTCAACCATACAATCCCAGTAGGTGACAATTCTATTTTCTTGAATGATACAAGTCCAAGCAAACTGGTCCCAAGCTCTAATGTTGTCGATCTACTCCAATTTGATAGGGGAGTCCTCAAATTTTGGAATTAAAAAAAAAATATTGTGTTTGGATTAAGAACTTTTATATCTAAAATTTTAATTAAAATAGTTTTAATCTATATTTAAATTTTCAATTAAAATAGTTTGAGAGTATTGTGGAAGTAAAATTAGTTAGAAAAAAAGATATTTTAAAATATTATTTTTTAATAGGTAAGAAATTTTTCATAATTTAGTTGCCAAACCAATAGTGAGTACAATGATTTTTTGCTGCTAACGGCAAATCCAGGCTGACTCATCACCCTTATTCAAGGAAAGCCACGCTGCCTAGGCTGACTCATCACCCTTATTCAAGGAAAACCACGCCGCCTAGGCTGACTCATCACCCTTATTCAAGGAAAACCATGCCGCCTAGGCTGACTCATCACCCTTATTCAAGGAAAACCACGCCGCCTAGGTTGACTCATCACCTTTATTCAAGGAAAACCATGCTATGTGGAATAACCCGCAGGTGGTCATAAGGGGTAGACTTTCACTCCTGCCAAATACCTCTGGGTTTTGGGCTGTTAACTTATTTCCTCAAGTCTGAGACACAGAAGATCTTAACCAAACAGAAACAATTTTAAGACATACTCCATGCGAATGACGATAAATTATGAATTACATGAAATTTTATTTTAAAAAATTAACCACATTTTTATCCCATTAAAAAAGTAAAAAAACGTGGAATTTAGTTTCAATTATGAATCTATTTAAATTCAATATTTTGTGAAATAGATAACTGCTAGATATTCTAAAATAGATGCAATCACTCAAACATTTTATACAGGGGACACAACACAAAAACAACAATTAATTGTCATTGACTCATTGTATGTCCGTAAGCTTGAATATGGAAAGTTGCGATTATTTCCGCAATATGGAAAGTTGTATGTCTGTAAGATTGAATATGGAAATTATACGAAGATATTTATGCACATATGTGGTGGGTATTCGGGAGCAGGGTTGGAATTTGGATCTCTCTTTACCCGTCAAACAATTTTCTTTTGACGTTTTAGATCTTCATACTACCCATCAAAGAATGTTACGTTTAAAATGTTACCCTTCACCAGTGATGCTTTGATAATAAATTAACCATTCACCAAAAAAATTTTGACCATAACACACGAATAAGTTATTGAATCTGATTATTTCCATATAATTAATAATGATAACATATTTTCTATTTTAAAATATCTTTTTATATCAAAATTTCTCAATAACCAAATTGAAAATCAAATTAATTATTAAAAATTAAAATAAAAGTACTTCATTGTAAGTCTTGTACACAAAATTATATAGTTCTTCATAAGTGAATTTTTGGCATTTTGGACATTTTTAGACAACCATTTATTTTTTATTTAATTTATAGGTGACCATATTATTTTTTATTTTTTTACATAGCCATATTATTATTTGTACACAATTGTTATTATTAATTCCAATTAGACTCAATTAAGTATCATTATTTACCGAAGTTGTCAAATCCCAACCCTCATGAGGGCTACTATGAGGACTCCACCCAGCTAAAGAAAGCAATGCCTTTTGAAAATAAAGTTTTATCCTATTACACAACCCTTTTGAAAATAAGTTATATCACATTATACCACTTTCCAAACTGAAGCTAGTGAAACTATTAACATATATATGCAATTACAAATGATTCATACATCATTAACATGTAGCAAAAACTAGTCTAGTGAAATCAACCCTAAAATGTTGGTCTAAGGCAAAATTGATTAAATTACATTTTAAATTTCCACCCAAAAAAGCTGGTACAAGGCAAAGTTGATTAAATTACATTTTTTATTTCCATCCTACATTACAAGTTTATAGATTCTCTAATAATTTATGTCCCTCTTTCCCATATATGTAATAGTAAATCTATAGTCAATAAATACCTCTTCCTCATTTTTTAAAGTATCCTTACCCTTTATCTTGGGCATGGCTATCATGTCATCCTCATGTAATTTGAGTCATCTCATGGTGCACATATTCTAATTTTCAAGTGAAATTATAGGGTTTGCCACTACTCCACTCCTAATGTATTATCCTCAAACTAACTCCCTTTTTTTCTTTGTTTTGTGTGCTATTTCTTATCATTTTAAACTAACTCCCTTTCTTTCTTTGTTTTATGTGTCAATTTCTCATCATTTTAGAGCACAGATTGATATACTTCTTCTAAAATGGAACTTATGTAAATTTATCTCATTTTACATAGTAAATTTTTAACATATTTGGGATGTTGAAATTCTCATCATTTTAGAGCACAGATTGATATACTTCCACTAAAATGCAACTTATGTAAATTTATCTCATTTTACATCGTAAATTCTTAACATATTTGGGAAGTTGGAATTATTTTTTCCTAATTATTTTTATGTAAAATTATATCTCATAAAATGCCATAATATACACTTTATACTCTATTCCTCAAACACATTTTCACTCCTTTTCCTTCTCTTACATTTGAATAACACTTTCAACTCCTTTCCTTCATTTAGTTCTTTCCTAGTCATAATTACAACTCATATCAAATTGAGACTAAATTTAATTGAGAATTTCTTGGCAAAGCAATATTAATTAAAACTAAAATTATTTTTAGTTTTCTCCAAAGATTATTTTGAATGGTTTAGTAAATTTTAAATCAAACCATTAACATAAAAATAAAGACCAAAGGCTAGTGAAATTTATCACTTCAATTGGAATTTAATCACAACATTATAATAAATCAAGCGAAGTTAATCATCTCCTCATAATTGACACTTCAAGACAACTTTATAATAAACCATACTTCATTTCAACACAATTAAAAAGATATTACTTTACTTTATAATTGGCACTTCAAGACATGTTATTGCTTTTCATGTAAACACAATTAAAAATATGTTAAAAATTTTAATAGTTACACATATAATTTAAAAAGAAGAATGAAAAAAAAATCGTCATAGTATTAAAAGATGAAATAATTAGTTAATTTATTAAAATATTTCCTCGTTTTGATTTATTTAGTTTATTGGTTTTGATTTAGTTTTCATTGCTACCAAATTTCGATATTTTTATTGGTTAATTTTTCTGTTAAATGACCAATTAATAATGGTTTGAGTAGTTGAGATTTGGTAATAAATCCACATGTAATAACCCAAAGAATAGTTAGACTCTGTCGAAATCCAATGCTATGATGGCATCACTCACCTGTCTAATTAATTCATTAGATACAACACAACACAGTGACCGACTTGGATCGCTACCAACTGCGAACTGGTGGAATTGAATGTAAATTGGTGGATCTCATTAATTACATTGCAGAGTTGGAGCCTGCCAGAGCGTGAGAGCACAGCTGTGGGAGAATATAGGTAAATAGGTGACTAGGTATAAAGACGTTTTTGAAAACAATTAAACCATCAAAAAAACGTTCCGGAAGTTTCAAAACACATCGTGTGAAACGGCAATGTAAAATTATTCAACGTATATTACGGCCAAAATGCCTTTTGATGGGCATTTTGCCCGTCAAATTCCAACCCTACTTGGGAGTGGAGCTTTTGTTGGGCCATTTATCTTGCACAGAGATGGGAGAAAAAGGAACTATGTTTGACTATTTGATGTTGAAAAATGTTCCCAACTGTTGTTCAGCTGGGCCAGTCGAGGTTCCACACGAATCTCTGATTTCCTCAAGCTGAGCAACAATTTCTTCCATTTGCAGTTTGTCATCCCTCTCCGAGGCCGGGCATCTAAAGGCCAATTCTGCAACTGCGCTTACCATGATCTTTACTTCATGAGTCACTTCAATCCCCAGCTATGGATCCACCAGTTCATCCAAAGCCCCTTCTTGAATCTTCGTTACGGCTAAGTTAGCAAGGTTGATTTCCCTTCTGTTCTGATTTATGTCCATCGCTATTTTGGCAAAGATTATCTCCACCAAAACAACCTCGAAGCTGTACACATTGGATTTTTCAGTCAGCTGGTAGCATTGATAGTACTCTAGGTCAACATACCCTGGTGTGCCTTGTGGGATAGTAGTAACATGAGAGGCATCTACAGGAACAAGCCTGCAAAGCCCAAAATCAGCCAATTTGATGTCCAAATTCTCGTCCAAGAGAATATTAGAGGATTTCACATCTCTGTGGAATATAGGTGGATCAAGGCCGTGAAGAAAAGCTAAGGCCTGGGCAGTTTGAAGAGCAATGTTCAAACAGGTATTCCAAGGTAATCCCTTAGGGTTTTTGTGGTCACCATGTAGATGATCGGCTAGAGTCCCATTTGGGACAAATTCGTATACGAGCAGCAACTATGGACTGTCTGCAAGTGATCCAAAATGGATCCAAAACACCCTCTATGTTTTCAAATATTCAAAACTATCGCATGAGAAGAATTTTGAAAAAAGCCGGATAACATTATCGGGAGGCAAAAACATAGAGAAAACATTGAAAAACAAAGTATCGGTGGTTTAAAATTATTTTGCATGAGAGTCGTCGGATCTGGCCGACCAACGGTCCAGATTCGATCGGCATATCGCAATCGGTGAAGGCAAGTAGAACTTATTGGAGGCGACTATATGGGAAGTGTGACAGTGATCAGCGCAACTAAACAAGAGTCGTTGATCTATGCGCACAAATCAATGGTCCAAATTTAATCGCGCTATCGCATCACTGATATATATATATATATATATATATATATATATATATATATATATATATATATATATATATATATATATATATATATATATATATATATATATATATGGACTTAACTGTAGCCCAGAGGATCGGCGACATACGATTGTGATATCGCAATATCGCATCGGAGCAATGCAAGGGATCAGGGCCGATAATAAATGTGATTGCGATGAACTGGACCCGATAAAATTATAAACGATATTTGATATATTTTCAAGTCCAGAAAAAGGGCTTTTTCAATGTAAATCGCATTTTCGTTAAATAAACGAAAAACAAAAGAGAATACATTGATGTGATGAACCGAACCCGAAAGGGTTTGTTAATGCAAATATTTATTATTTCAAGTCCGATATGAGTGGGATTTTCATGTTTTAATGTATTTTTAAATATAAAGGAAACCGCGAAACAAACAGGATTTCGGGAGGACCGAAGGTGGTAAGAGGTTTTGGTCGGGCTCCGCCCGAGCCCATAGATTGGCTGCCACGTGTCCAGGCCCTGGAGAGAGAAAACCACTCTTTTTGAGCGGTTAACTCCCGTACGCATGGGCTACCCGAAATGAACCACAACCTTTGGATCTAGATCTTCTAGATCAATGGTGGAGATGAAATAAGCGACATAAAGGCGGACCCAATAGGAGTTATAAGGAGAATTTATAGTATTTCAAATCTAATAAATGACAATTTGTTGAATTTCCTATGTTTTTAGTGTATTTCTTTGTGAACACACAGAACGTTGTTTCTGGGGATTTCAAAAGCCTGATGACCCATTCCGTTACAGAACAGGTGGCCACCATTCCTGAAAGTGTTTAGCAATGATTGCTAATGCTTAGAGGGGGATCTGAGCAGACAGAGGCCAGGAGCCAGAGAGCCCAAGAAGAGTAAATGAACAGACAGTGCCAATTGGCTTTAAAGCCACATAAGACAAAGACAAGTAGTGCTCAGATAGAGAGCAAACAGAGACAGAGAGTCAGTGAGGAGAGTTTGTGTACTCAGAAAGACTTGGGGGATCCAAGTAAATCCTTGTTGTTTTGTATTTGTTGTGTGAGACTCAAATTGAGCTCACTTTTGTAAAAACTCTGCTTCTTAAGACATAATAGAGAGGTCACCACTGAAGGTTGGACCAAGAGATGTAGCCCAAGAGTGTTGGGTGAACTCCTTATTAAACTTGTTGTGTTTATGTGTGTTTTTCTATTATGTTCTTTAACTGCTTCATTGTCTATGTATTTCGCAATATTATCAATCCATTGCACAAAGTAACATAGGTAAATCCATGCACATGAGTCGGTAATACCTTAATAATTGTCTAAGATCTCATTATCAGATCAAGTGGTATCAAAGATTTAGGTTTGCTAAGGTTAGACAAGCTTGTGCTGGATTGTTGAATGCTAACTATGTCAAAGCTCAAATTAGGAGAAGGAGAACTAGTTGAGGCTAACCCAGAAATTGGAAAAATCTATCCTAGGAGGAAAATGGCAAAAGAAATTCCCTTGGAATCAGACTCTCAGTTCATGGACAGTTTCATGACCATGAGAGCCATGGTGGAAGAAATGTATCGAGAATTTAAGAAAGGTCAAGGTGAAAGTCCTTCAACCTCCAAACAAGACAAAAGAATAGAGGAACCTCTTCTATATGGCCATCCAAAAGGCAAAGGGAAGGGAGAAAAGCCTCCTCCATCAACACCTCCTTCTAGCCCTGAAAATAAAAAGAAAAAAACATCTTTGATTAAATTAGATGTAAAATTTGATTTGCCAATATATGATGGAGAATTAAATGCAGAAAAGCTAGATAACTAGATTCGACAGATTGATGTGTATTGAGGGGTGCATAACATTGATTCAGAAAGGAGTAAAATTCAGTGGCTAGCTTTTTCCTTGGAGGAACTGCCCTAGTGTGGTGGGAAGGCAAGACACAAGCTGATTTGAATAATCATGGTAAAATTCTTTCTACCTGGAGTGAATTTGTTTCTGCCCTTAAAAAACAATTCTATCCACTAGCTTATATGCAGTAAGTGATGATGAGTTTGCAAATTGTTCACCAATTAAAGGGCCAAAGTGTACAAAACTATACCGAGGAATTTAGAAAAAGAGCTTTAATTCTAGGCATTTCTCTAGACTCACCTGAAACTTTGTTGAAGTATATAGGTGGTCTGCATAGCTATTTGAGGCACACCATTCTCATGTTTAACCCTACTAGCATAGATGAGGTATCAGTTCAAGCTACACATCTAGAGGCTAGAGGCAAGAATGTGAACCCAGAGATTGGGGGATCATCAAAACCCACTGCAAGAAAAAACAAAGGAAAAAAAGACGCTGAGATGGAAAGAGAGGAAGGTAAACGTTGTACAGAAAGACAAACCTTCATGCACTCACTGCAAGAAGGGTGGACACGATGATGAACACTACTGGTCTTTGCATCCGGAGCTAAAACACAAGAAGTTCGATGGCAAGAAGAAGAAGACTGCTGCTGCTATTCAAAAAGTTTTGGGGTCAGACTCAGGTGATGAAACAAAAGTCACAGCTACAGGTATAAAAGGTAAAAATTCTAAAGCATCTACTAGTAATTATGCACAATCTTTTGATAATGAAGAAAATGAGAGGAAAATGCATGAGCTTTTTCATATTAGAGTTATTTCCAAGCATCAAAAGATTGATACTTTATTTGATAGTGGTTCATAAGTAAACTTGATTTCTGAAGCAATTGTAAAGAAGTTGGGATTACTAACAACACCTCACAAGAAGCCATATCCATTAGGTTGGGTATATGATAAAGCAAAGCTACAAGTGACTAGACAATGTAAACTTAGGTTTGCATTTGGGTCAACATTTGTAGATGAGGTTGAGTTAGATATAGTTCCCTTGGATATATGTGGTATTGTTTTAGGAAGTCCTTACTTGTATGATAGAAAAGCCATTTTCTATAGAACTGAAAATAAGTATCAACTCACAAAAGATGGAATAGAATATATTGTAAGAGCTCATCAACTCAAAAATAATTATACTCTCATAAACTCGGGGCAGATGAAAAGAATTGTAAATTCATGCAAGAAATTTTCACTAATGGTTGTAAAGGAAAAGAACCCTGATAAAACTAATGTATTTGAGGGCTGTGATGCTAAACAGAAAGCTGATTTAGAAAAAGTTGTTTCAAAATATGATATCTTATTTCCAGAACCTAAAAGTCTGCCACCCAAAAGGGAAATAGTACATGATATTCATTTGCAACAAGATGCTCCATTACCTAACATCGGAATGTATAGGTTATCCACTTTAGAGAATGTGGAGATCAAGAAGCAGGTACATGAGCTGCTCGAGAAAAGGTTCATAAGACCAAGCACATCACCATGTGGATCTCCAATAATGTTGGTGAGAAATAAAGATGGTTTGTGGACGATGTGCATTGATTACAGAGCACTGAATAAAATAACGATCAAGAATCGTTATCCTCTTCCTGGCATTGATGATCTATTAGATCAGCTGAAATAGGTAATTTACTTTTCCAAGTTGGACTTGCGTAGTGGCTACCATCAAGTCAGAGTTGCAGAACAAGATGCATGGAATATTGCTTTCAAAACAAAGGAAGCGCTATATGAATGGCTAGTTATTCCTTTTGGCTTAACTAATGCTCCTGCCACTTTCATGAGAGTTATGAATGATGTACTCCGAACTTTTATTAATGATTTGGTAATTGTATATTTAGATGACATTCTTGTTTTCAGTAAAACATGGGAAGAACATTTGAAGCATGTAAAGTAGACTCTAAATGTTTTGAAAAAAGAAAATCTCTATGTGAAATTGTCAAAATGTGAATTCGGCAAAACATCTTTAAATTATTTGGGTCATATTGTAGGGGGTGGTGAATTGAAGATAGATCCCTCTAAGGTCGAAGTCATCGTGAACTAGCCTAAACCCAAATTTTCTACAGAAGTTAGAAGCTTCCTAGGAGCAGCACAATATTGGAGAAAGTTTATTGCTAACATTTCCTTGATTGCAGCTCCTTTACATGCTTTGACAGGATTGAACAAGGTGTTTCAGTGAGGAGGCAAACAGCAGAAAGCCTTCGACACCTTGAAATAAAAAATTAGTACAGCACCAGTACTAGCATTGCCAGATCTTCAAAGAACCAATTGAGATTGAAACAGATGCTAGTGACTATTCCATGGGAGCAGTGTTGATGCAACACGGTAAACCCATATGCTATCATTCTGAGACATTTAATTCTGTAGTAGTTAATTATCCCACATATGATAAAGAATTGTATGCATTAGTACAGAGTGTGAAAAAGTGCAAACATTACCTATTGGGCAAGGAAACAATTATACATACAGATCATCAACCACTTCAATATTTTCACTCACAAACTAAATTGCAGCAATCAAGACACTATAGGTGGATGGGTTTTCTACAATAGCTTCATCTTGTCATCAAATATAAGAAATGCATACACAATAAAGTTGCAGATATGTTATCAAGACCAATCATAAATTCATCTACTATACTTAAGCATAACTCAGTGATGCATGAAAGCTACATTGAACAATATGCTCAAGATGTAGATTTTAAAGATGTATATGCAACTTTAAGTCATGGAAAACAAGTAGATGAATTGGATTATTATGTTAAGGACCAACTCTTGTGTCATTTGGGAAAGCTATGCATTCCACAAACTAAAAGAGTTAACATAATCTGATAAGCACATACTTCTCTAATATCAGGTCATTTTGGTGTAAGTAAAACAGTTGCATAACTACAAAGGTTCTGTTAATGGCCAAGAATGCATGAAACAATTTCTAAATATATTAAAGGGTGTACCATGTGTGCTAAAAGCAAGCCCAACAATAGAAAACTAGTCTTGTACACTCCACTTCCAGTTCCTTCTCGTCCTTGGGAAAGTGTTTCCATGGACTTTATTGGGGTATTGCCAAAATCTAGAAAAGGTCATGACTACTTATATGTTACTGTGGACAGGTTTAGAAAAATGTGTATTTTAATACCTTGTAACAAGTAGATTACAACTGAACAAACAGAAAAGTTGTTCTTTCAGTATGTATTGGTTCATTTTGGGTTACCCACTTCCATTGTATCTGATTGAGATTCTCGATTTGTTGGGAAGTTTTGGTCAATTCTGTGGGAATTGATGGACACCAGACTGAAGAAGAGCACAACCTTTCATCCACAAACAAATGGCCAAACATAGGTGGTCAACAGGACAGTGACCCAATTGCTCAGGGGCTATTGCAGCAAGCATCCCAAGCTTTGGGATTAACATTTGTGTTATGTGCAACATGCTTACAACCGTGCTAAACACTCTTCTACACAAGGATCTCCTTCTGAGACTTGTTTTGGTTTTACACCAAGATATCCCTTGGATTTTGTCTTTAGTAAAGACATAGCAGTTGATGGACACAGTGATGTGGACAAAGAAACCAAGTTCATTGAACAAATCCAAGAAATTCACCAGGAATTGCAGGAACAGTTGGAAAAGAGACAGGCCAAGTACAAGGAAAGGCATGATAAGCATCGAATTGAGCATAGCTTCCAAGTTGGTGATCAAGTCTGGTTGTACATCAGCAAAGACAGAATGCAAGGTGAAGGAAAGAAGCTAAAGCCAATAAGGTATGGGCCTTTCAAGATACTTGAGAAAATTGGTGAGAACGCTTTTCGCCTTGATTTACTAGCTTACATGCACATCTATTCAGTAGTTAATGTAGAGAAATTGAGACTATTTGAACCTTCATTGATTGAAGATCCCGAAGAGAAAAGTCAGTTTCCTTCTATTGATGATCTATTGCCTAAATATCTCAATGAGTTGCAGGAAGATACAGTTTTGGACAGGAAGGTGAGAACTACACGGAGAGGGGATGTTGAGTAACTCATAATCGGACTCAAAGGGTCAAAACCAAGTAGTGCAAGATGGATAGAGATTGGATAAGTGAGGAAGTTGTATCCTCACTTGATTGATGCTTAAAAACCAACTTTTGGTGGTCCAAAAGCCTTTTTAGTGGGAAGGCATGATCCAAAATGGACCGAAAACACCCTCTAAGTCTTCAAATATTCAAAACTATCGCATGAGAAGAATTTTTGGAAGAATTCGGATAACACTATCGGAAGGCAAAAACATAGAGAAAACATTGAAAAACAGAGTATCGGCGGGTTTAAAACTATTTTTCATGAAAGCCATTGGATCTGGCCGATCAACGGCCCAGATCCGATCAGCATATCGCAATCGAAAAAGGCAGGAAAAACTTATCGGAGGCGGCTATATGGGAAGCGCGACAACGATCAGCGTGACTAAACGAGAGACGTTGATCTATGCGCGCAGATCAACGGTCCAGATTTAATCACGCTATCGCATCGCTGATATATATATATATATAGATATATATATATATATATATATATATATATATATATATATATATATATATATATATATATATATATATATATATATATATATATATATATATATATATATATATATATATATATATATATATATATATATATATGGACTTAACCGTGGCTCAGAGGATCGGCGACATACGATTGTGATATCGCAATATCGCATCGAAGCAATGCAAGGGAGCAAGGCCGATAACAAATGCGACTGTGATGAACTAGACCCGATAAAATTATAAATGATATTTGATATATTTTCAAGTCTGGAAAAAGGGTTTTTCAATGTAAATCACATTTTCATTAAATAAATGAAAAACAAAAGAAAATACGCTGATGCGATGAACTAAACCCGAAAGAGTTTGTTAATGCAAATATATATTATTTCAAGTCTGATATGAGCAGGATTTTCATGTTTTAATGTATTTTTAAATATAAAAGGAAACCACGAAACAAGCAGGATTTCGGGAGGACCGAAGGCGGTAAGAGGTTTTGGCTGGGCTCCGCCCGAGCCCATACATTGGCTGCCACGTTTCTAGACCCTGGAGAGAGAAAACCACTCTTTTTAGGTAGTTAACTCCCATACGCATGGGCCACCCAAAATGAACCACAGTTGTTGGATCTAGATCTTCCAGATCAATGGTGGAGATGCGATAAGCGACATAAAGGTGGACCCGATAGGAGTTATAAGGGGAATTTATAGTATTTCAAATTCGATAAACAACAGTTTGGTGAATTTCCTGTGTTTTTAGTGTATTTCTCTGTGAACACAGAGAACATTGTTTCTGGGGATTTCAAAGGCCCGATGACCCATTCCGTTATAGAACAGGTGGCCACCATCCCTGAAAGCATTTAGCAATGATTGCTAATGCTCAGAGGGGGATCTAAGCGGACAGAGGCCGGGAGCCAGAGAGCCTGAGAAGAGGAAATGAACAGACAATGCCAATTGGATTTAAAGCCACAAAAGATAGAAGATAGAGACAAGCAGTGCTGAGACAGAGAGAAAACAAAGACAAAGAGTCAGTGAGGAGACTTTGTGTACTCAGAAAGACTTGGGGGATCCAAGGAAAGCCTTGTTGTTTTGTACCTGTTGTGTGAGACTCAAATTGAGCTCACTTTTTTAAAAACTCTGCTTCTGAAGACATAATAGAGAGGTCATCACTAAAAGCTGGACAAGGAGACGTAACCCAGGAGAATTGGCTGAAATCCTTATTAAAATTGTTGTGTTTATGTGTGTTTGTCTATTATGTTCTTTAACTGCTTCATTGTCTATGTATTTCGCAATCTTATCGATCCATCGCACAAAGTAACATCGGAAAATCCATGCACATGAGTCTTTAGTACCTTAATAATTGTCTAAGATCTCATTATCAGATTAGTAGGGGTGCAACCATAAAGACGAACAACATGTGGATGATTCAAGGTCGAAAATATCTTCACCTCGTTGATGAACTACTCAGTCTCCTAGAGTTATCTTGAAAAAGTCTCTTCACGGCCACAGTTCGTCCGTCCCGAAGTTTTCCCAGATACACCGACCCGAACCCTCCAACTCCGAGTTTGTTCTCCTCATGAAAGCAATTTGTAGACTGACAAAGTGCTTCATAAGAGAATATTAGAAAATTTCCCATCTCGCGTCGTGGTAGATGTCGGGGAAGACCACTACTAGGAGGATTTTTTCTGTGTTTCAGATAATATGCTAAGGATAGTACCGATATTAGCATAACTCCCCCAAATGAACAACCTGCGGTGGAATTTAGAGATCGGTATCAATGTGATCTTGGTCCATGGATAGAATATTAGAAATCAATTCAAGGTAGGGTTAAAGTGGAGAAATCATAAATTTACCCATTATAATGCCCAAGTTATTTCCACTACCTGTAACATGGCCACAACACAAAGTTATGATAAGAACCGAGAATGATTCATAGATACATATAATAAGATCTTGGTTTAGATGTTTTGAATTTAGTACACCTATTGGTATGAATATTGGAAGCTACAAATGAGAGGGATGAAGATCGACGATATATGTTATAGACATTTTTGTGCCTCGCAGCATGGAGCATGAAATGTCAATAATTACAGGGATCCTCAGTCCCTAAACATGTTGTTCTTACCCCTAGAGGAACAAAGTCAGCAAACCACAGCACTTCCTATCAGTTCTCCACCTGAAAACACTTAAAAAAGGCTATTTTTGGATCATGTCAGCTGCTCCACTGAGCATCTGCGCTGAATGTCAACTGCTCCTCCTTGTACCTGCGCTGAAAGTCAACTCTAATGAAGGCTACCTGCGCTGGGCGAGATTGGCCAAGTGGCACAGTCATTCTGCAAGGTGTCAATTGCCCAGGAAGCTTCCAAACTGACACTTGGTTCAAGGAATTCGCCCTGTGATGAGTAAGAGGTACTTGATCTCCATGTGGAAGCAAGGATCTCCAAGTGGACTCAAGAACTGAAGTTTAACTGAAGAGGGAGAGGACACAAGGCAGCTTTAGGTCAGTCTCAAGCTAACTCATCCTTTCTCCTGCTACCCTATATATAGAGCTCTTCTATGAGGTCTAGGGAGGCTGGAATTTTGTGCAAAGCAAGGAAGTGCTGTTGGTTTACAGTTAGAGCTATTGGGTGATTGCTTTTATAGAGGAGAAGAGGAGATTTCTTGCTGCTGGGGAGGTGCTGCTGGATTGGAGCCATTTATGGTTGTAACCTTCTCAGAACCTTTTTCTTCTATCAATAAAGCTTTTGATGTTCTCCTATATACTTGTATTGCAATGATGTACTGTTTTCATCTGTATATTTGATTCATCCTAATCCATGCATCAGTTATGAGTACATGTTTCTTGTAGTTTCCTTCTCTCGTTTTTGCAGGATCTGTGTGTAGCTGGGCTGGCAAGAGAGCAAGGAGCTGGGAGCAAGAGGCAAAGAGAGAAGACGGGATCGACAAAAGCGAAAGACATCGGTTGGTCAATCTTTTCTTCCTTCTCTGTATTTTCATAAAGGAAAACTATCAAAGCTTTACTTTCAGTTGTTGCTAAGGAACTATCACCCTTAGAGTCGGGATAGGGTCATTCCGAGTCGGATACTTTTCCCCACAACAAACTGGCGACTCCGCTGGGGAGCCTAGTATCTTGTTGGTTTATTGTGTTT
This sequence comes from Pinus tabuliformis, assembly GCA_031772625.1. NCBI lineage: Eukaryota > Viridiplantae > Streptophyta > Pinopsida > Pinales > Pinaceae > Pinus > Pinus tabuliformis. Next base: position 104,544,206 of record CM062812.1, read on the forward strand.
CTTGCTATTCATCTCATAAACAAGGAGAGCACCAAATTGAACTGCAATTGAGTCCTTCAATTGCAAAATAGAGGGCAGCTGCTCTGGCTCAGTTTCCGAGCAAGTTTATGATTTGAAGAGCTGATCCACAAAGACTCTTGTGCTCTTTGTGATAGCTTTTCATCCTCTTCATCATCCCTTAGCTTGTACTTGACCTATAGCTTTTTATTTCAGCAAAAACAGTGAATTTTTGAGCTTTTTATGACCTGGAAATCCTTGTAAACGCAACTCTCGTGTCTCAGTGCAGGCTGTCCAAAGGCAGTCTGCATTTCAGCGCAGGTATTCCCTTCGGGAACTGCGCTGAGAGTCAGTTTGACAGACCAGAGCCTGCGCTGAACCAGTTAGGCTATGTCTTCCTGAGGTTTCCTACTGAGTCTTGGCCCTGTTTTCACTGTTGTTTTGCTGCTGATTGCTTGTCATTTGTACTTGCTGTAAACCAACTTTCCTTGACATTATTCTGCCTCAGTTGTGTGATGAAACTGTGATTGTTCTTTCAGTATTTCTTGTTTCAGTTACAGTTTCCCATTGTGAAAAGCAAACCAGTATAGCTGTGGCCTCTTAGATCCTGAACTGTAAAAGTGTCTTTGTGATCTTAAGAGCTAGTTTTATTACTGTTCATGGCTGTTTGAGTTTGTTTGTTTTTCATTTTATGGTTTGAATTCATACATTTTTAGTGTCGAAACAAGTACCTGTAAGGCGTCTTTTGATTTTAGACAAAACTTGTTTGTTTACGCTTCAAATTGAATTCGAAAATTATACGACAGTTTCCTTTTTGTCTACATCAACATTAAGGGAAAAGAAAAGAAATACATGCATCTTGCATTTGCATTTTTTGATAAGTTTGCGTGATTGATCTAGGGGAAAGTGCATTAGTTTGTGCTTTGTGCTCTGTGTGGAAAGATAATGTTTTTCTCTCCCCTCAGTAGTTAGGATTTTCAAAGCTAAAAGGATTGTAAAGCTTGCTTATCATTTTAGCTGCATTTAGGAATTTGTACCAATACATCTCGTGGTGATCCTGAAAGACAAACTGCTAAACAAGATCAACTTAAAATATATTGAATGAATCTAAAAACGCTTTGTAACATAACGCTCACAATAGAGGTCTAGGTAGAGATGTGTTCTGGCGTCGTTAAACGTAGTGACTGTTGATCTCTACGAAGGTGGGTGATTCCTCCTGAGGGACGATAGCACTAATACGGACTTGTGCTCCCGCGTACCGTCGCGTATATTGGGAGACCCCTATAGGCATTTATCCTTTATCCTTAGGAAGCCGTGTCGGCCGCCCTACTGATCGCGATGCAGTGAACACAGCATTCACGAAGATCGACCACCCGTACCGTAAAACGTATTCTGTGGTTTCGCGAAAGGTTTGGCACACCCTCTGCCTAGATCTCCAGAGCAGTTTCTTTTGGCCTTTTTCAAACTCTATAACTGAAAAAGTCCAACCGAGCATTTGTCACTTCGGGCTCGTTAATACATCGAAGGCGACTAGAGTCATCTTTAGCTTTTTCTCGACTCTTAAAACATGAAAAAGCAAAGTTGTGTCTGAAAGCGTCTAATAAAATTCATTCAATACGGAAACATAATTCCCCTCTTTGTATTTTAGTTGATCAAGTAATCCACAACCGTGGAGGAAAGTCAATTAAAACTCCGTCGTTCGAGGAGACTCGCGAGTCAACCGTCTTTGTCTCCGGAATCGAGAGTAGTACGGACGAAGCGAACTCGCTTGACCAGGTCAAAATCTCCCATTAAAGTTAGAACAACAGTTCCGACAACATCTGAGATCCTGGTCACTCCTAATATTTCTGGAATCCCTGCCTCTATTGAAGAAGTTCAACAGCAACAGAGGGACAGTTGTACTGATCCTAGTCTGAGGACAAGTACTTGCATAACTGAACCAGTTCCATCTGAAACCGGTCCACAGAGTCTTGTTGTTCAAACAACTGTCGCTGTCGAAGCAACCCCTTCTTCGGCACCAGAAATCTTTTACGGACCTGACGGTCTTCCTCTTCCTCCTGGTCTGATTGCAATAGAGGAAATCGTAGAGGACCAGCAAGCAAACACTCCAACTCATTTTGGAGTAGGCGCCACTCTTTTTCCTTCTGCATCAGAAGTTTGTCCATCGCCACTAGAAGTTCCTGTAGAATCGTTAGGCAGTTTATTGGATAGACTTAAAATGTCTGAGCAACCGTCGACATCTAGGACTGTGCCAAATGACACAGCGACAGCAGAAACTCCTGCTGTCACTCCAACGATGTTTGCCGGCATACCAGCTATCCCGACTAGCTCTCATCAGCTAGAAGGAGTCCACCCAGGGACTATTACGACAACTTGGTCTGTTCCAGTTTGTTCTTCCGGTATAATACCCGGTAATTCTTATGTTGAAACTAGACAAATTGATCCCTTTGGAAATCAGTTTGGGCCATCCAGTCCTCAAAGGCAATCTATACCCTTGAGTTCCGGATTGTTACCATATGGGGGGCAATATGCCCTTTCACTTCCCCTTCCGGGGGGATACCCATACGGCAGTTTTCAACAACATTCAGGTTTGACTGAAGTAACGACGAGTGGTTGGGTACCTATGTTACCCCAACAACCAAGAGTTGTATATTCCATGCAACAGTGTGTACCTATGTCTAGTATCCCGACGACGCCAGCAATTGTAACCGTGTCGCAAGTTCAATCGATGCCTGTTGTATGTCAACCCCAAGTTGTAATGCAACAGCCCATTGAACCTGCAACACAACCACAATCGCCAACTGCCGGGACGACACAGACACAAACGGGAACCATAACCCCGCATCTTGGTCCGTCGGTTAGTATCGCACAGCAAAACATGGCTTCGCAACCATGGATGGTGCAATATCAACAACCTCAGTTTCAACAGGTGTACCAGGGATCTGAACAATAGATCTTTGTGAATAGTGGGCAACCCTATATTCAGAACGGGTTAAATCAACCACTTTACAGTGGCCAAGCCCACCAGCCATATCAGTCATATCAACATCAGTTGCATTATGCTGGTATGCAAAGGCCTACTGCTCAGGCGATTCCATCGTATCCTGGGTACGCCTCGCCAAACCTGAATCAGCAGTTGCCATTCGTGGCAACTCTAGAATTACCAGATTTACATCGATTGACGAACGATCCAATCACCTATGCCCATTGGTGGCCAGTGATTCCTCACAAACTTCCTTCGGACATTCCTAAATTCAATGGAAATCCTGGCGAGGACCCGTCGAATCATGTGATGACATTCCATCTGTGGTGTTCGTCGAATACCTTGAATGATGATTCGATAAGGCTTCGCCTTTTCCAGAGGACATTGACTGGTCCGGCGGCTAAATGGTATATTGAATTACCTAGAGCCTCTTTCGACAATTTTAGTTCCCTAGCCACGACTTTCTTAACACACTTTCAGTTACCTATAAGGTACGAAACTGGAACAGAGATCTTGACCAATTTCAAGCAGACAATGGCCACACATATATCAGATCATATACATGAGTGGCATCGTCGTCGTAGAATGGTAAAGACCTATGTTCCAGATCAGCTATTAGCTGAGTGGTTTATAAAGTCGCTTCTTCCTGCTATAACAGAAGATGTGGCCAAGGGAGGTGTCGTAACAGAGGAGCAGGTTATTGCTCGTGCTCAATATTTGGACTTAGTATATACTCAGTCGGGCACGCTCTATGATAAGATACCTGACGCCCCCAGACCGGAATTTTCAATCCCTCCTCCTCCCGGATCGAATAGTGACTCTCATGCCGGTGATGGCGTGATTGGAACTGCAAACGCTAAGTCGACAAAGGATTCAAATAAGAAAGCCCGTAAGACTTCGAATCAAAAAACAAATCAAGAGATTCTTGCTTCGGAGGTAAATGCTGTATCTACGGATAAAGGCAAAAACTCCAATCAACCAGGAAGCAAGAAGAAACAAAACAAAAAAGAGAAGAAAAAACAAGGAGATTCATCTCCTCGAAAAACTTCTTTTGGAAAGGGGGAACCGCCTTCTGGGTGTCAGATATGTGATGAGGATCATTGGACAAGAGATTGTCCATACAAAGCCGAGTTTAAAAGATTCTTAAAGAATTCACAAACCCCAGCTGTATTGACTGATCCGTTTCCCGATCCAAGTCAAAATCTGGTTGATAGTGGAGATACTTCCCGGTGCCAGGTGCTAATGGTGTCGACCTCTGAGCAACAGGATGATGCTTTGATTTCGACAAAATGCAAAAACTGCGGGAATCCGCAGTCGTCGAACGGTAAAAGAAAGGTTCAACCAAGCAGTTCGACAACAACTTCGACAGAAGTTGTGCCACCATTTACTACGGGAAGCATTCCTAAGATCCAGGGAAGGAATCACTCTCTCCAAAATATCGGAGTCATTTTCCTAAAAGACCCTACTTTAATGGGTACTTCCGCATTGCCGCCTTCAAGTAATCTGGCGGAAATGACCACAATGGAATATGAGACCTTCTGTTTCTAGCGGATCTAAAAGAACGAGGATAGTTCTTATATTATGTCAACCTCGTTAAAAAATGAAATAAGGAGTCAAGAGGATAGTTCTTTACGATGTCAACCTCGTTAAAAAATGAACTGTCCCTTAAAGTTTAGGGGGGCATATGCCTCGGCTGCATTATTATGCTGGGGGCACCTATGATCGAGCAGTTTTAGCACATAGTTCATGCTCGTTAAAAAATAAACGCAAGATCCGAGCAGTTTTAGCGCATAGTTCATGCTCGTTAAAAAATAAACATAAGTTGTGAGCAATCTTCCCCTAGAGTTCAAGCTCACCCAGAAAAAATGAACCGGTAAATAACCTTGGTGAACGTAACCTTTGACAGCCATATTAAAGCCCTTGGTCGTGTTCTTGCAGTCTCACCTCCATCCGTTCATTTGGCCAATCGTTCATCTCCATATGTTTGTTTACCCATTTTGAGGAACAGCTGCGAAGAGTGATTTCACTTAGCCATCCTTGTGACACTGCCGTGATTGGAATATTCCAACTTGTACCTGGAATCTGCTGCTATCCCTGTTTATCACTCGTTCCTCAAAAGATGAGTCTTCTTTGAGCTCTTTTCACTGACTCGTAAAATATGAAAAGTTTGCCGAGTTTTGGCCTTCCAGCTCGTTAAAGCGACCGGAAGAGCTATCCCTCCTCTAGATTTTAATCTTTTTGGACCTGAGGGATTATTGCACAAAAAGATCGAGCGCTTGTTTTGTTCGGCTCGTTAAAGCAATCGAAAATTCATCCCTTCTGTATTGTTTTATACTTTTTCGGACTTAAGGGATTAGATGACGAAAAAGGAATTATGGAGTTAACTTTCTGTACCTTTTCAGACTCTCTAAAAATGAAAAGGACCGAGTTTTCCTTGTCGTTAGACTCGTTAAAATGATTAAATAGTGACAAACTTGTCTTTAGACGAGAACGAGTTTCCCTATCGCTAAGCTCGTTAAATCATAGCGATGGGCTTGCCCGAAGGGCAGGTTATAGAACAAGCATATGTTATCCTCCTCAAGCTTGACAAAAATAAAGAGGTACTGGTCAGAAATGACTGGGGAAAAATTGGGAGAACATCAAAGCTTAATGGTAGCAAGTCGCTCTTGAACATGACACTTTTCTTCCGTACCATATCGGGTTGGGTTGTTTCATTCACCGGTCTCATCACCATGGTCTTCACCAAACCATCCACTTTTTGGGGTAATGCTACCGATCCATCGCATCAGTGTCGTTATATGTTCAAGAGAGGTCATTCTGAAAGTGTCAACCGTGTCCCATCCACTGCCATACATTATCCTTCATCCATTCATGATCGCCACCCTGAATCATATGTCACAGTTTGTTTTCGCCTCCACTAAAATCATTAGCTCCGTTCCGTGTCATTGATGTGGGATTCATTAAGGCCCTCCTTTGACGGATCGCTTCTTGTCGACTTCAGCTCATTATCCAAGAAGTTGATCTAGGAACAACCCCATCAGTACTTTGAAGCTTGCATGCCTCAATGGCAAGTTTCTCACTTCCGGCGACAGGTATATATCAATGACCTTCGACCAGAAGATTTTGCGTGGCGTTCGACGCCAAGTCCTTTATTCACGCCACGTGAATTGTACTGCAGTACCTTGAGGGTCATTATCATTATCGGTGATTCCTCTCGCGCTTGTTAACGGTTTTCATCATTGACCGGTAATCAAGCGATGTCTTTCCATGTTCGACTTCAACGAAATTCTCACATGGATCGACTTGTACTTAGAGTGAAGATCGAACGAGTTTGAAGACCCCGGATCTAGTTTCATCCATCCGGGCTGCGATACATATTCAGGAAATATAAAAGCATTTGTCATGTACATCATTGCAGCAGATGATCATCCTACTCAAAGGATGATAATTTCAGCAGAGAATTATCAGTCTACCATCAGACGATCGTCTGTTCTATGTACCAAAATGTATTTATAAAGCTGAGCATGGGAATGCCCGCCTCAGCTAGATCATGAAAACAGAATGAAAAATAATGTATTGTATTGTATTGTATTACAGGGCACCTCTCAGCACTTGAATGAACTTCGGACCCTCTGGATAAAGCATTTCACCCGATAAACGGCCTCATACTTTAGGGGGCAACTGTTATAGACATTTTTGTGCCTCGCAGCATGGAGCATGAAATGTCAATAATTACAGGGATCCTCAGTCCCTAAACATGTTGTTCTTACCCCTAGAGGAACAAGGTCAGCAAACCACAGCACTTCCTATCAGTTCTCCACCTGAAAACACTTAAAAACAAGCTATTTTTGGATCATGTCAGCTGCTCCACTGAGCATCTGCGCTGAATGTCAACTGCTCCTCCTTGTACCTGCGCTGAAAGTCAACTCTAATGAAGGCTACCTGCGCTGGGCGAGATTGGCCAAGTGGCACAGTCATTCTGCAAGGTGTCAATTGCCCAGGAAGCTTCCAAACTGACACTTGGTTCAAGGAATTCGCCCTGTGATGAGTAAGAGGTACTTGATCTCCATGTGGAAGCAAGGATCTCCAAGTGGACTCAAGAACTGAAGTTTAACTGAAGAGGGAGAGGACACAAGGCAGCTTTAGGTCAGTCTCAAGCTGACTCATCCTTTCTCCTTCTACCCTATATATAGAGCTCTTCTATGAGGTCTAGGGAGGCTGGAATTTTGTGCAAAGCAAGGAAGTGTTGTTGGTTTACAGTTAGAGCTATTGGGTGATTGCTTTTATAGAGGAGAAGAGGAGATTTCTTGCTGCTGGGGAGGTGCTGCTGGATTGGAGCCATTTATGGTTGTAACCTTCTCAGAACCTTTTTCTTCTATCAATAAAGCTTTTGATGTTCTCCTATATACTTGTATTGCAATGATGTACTGTTTTCATCTGTATATTTGATTCATCCTAATCCATGCATCAGTTATGAGTACATGTTTCTTGTAGTTTCCTTCTCTCGTTTTTGCAGGATCTGTGTGTAGCTGGGCCGGCAAGAGAGCAAGGAGCTGGGAGCAAGAGGCAAAGAGAGAAGACGGGATCGACAAAAGCGAAAGACATCGGTTGGTCAATCTTTTCTTCCTTCTCTGTATTTTCATAAAGGAAAACTATCAAAGCTTTACTTTCAGTTGTTGCTAAGGAACTATCACCCTTAGAGTCGGGATAGGGTCATTCCGAGTCGGATACTTTTCCCCACAAAAATATACTACTGAGTATAATAGCCTGATTACTTGGGCTCACAGAGTAAATTCATTCCAATGCAACTAAACTCATAGTTCCAAGAAGTTTTGCAAAAGGTTAAAATAGAACATACCATGGCTGGAGCATTTGTGTGTATGGGGTTCGTCCTTGCAATAACAGAGGAATGGCCAAGTTGAGTCCAAAATTTTGTAACCGCATATTCCCCCACTTGCTTCACATGAGTTGCAGCTATTATCTCTCTGTGTATCAGTGGAAACATATTGCATTTCTCCAACCTCAACATCAACTTGTTCCATAGAACATCCAGGGATCGACAAATGGCCTAAACTGTAAAAATTGTAATAGGAAGTAGCATTACATTTCCAGAGCTGTTGATCACCAGTGGAGTCCAATGCATTCTAAAATGATATATTACACCGCTACACGTCTAGAGTCTTGTTCTCTTTACCCAATATTTTGAAGAGGTCGTCTCCATTTTCTGAGAGCAGTATATGAATATTATTATCAAGATGATAAAAAAAGTTGCAGTTATTTCCCTTGGCAATAATGAACTTGTGAGTGTAAAACCTTAGAATTGTGCAACTCTAGCCATGAATCTCGATAACTGGACTTGAATTCTGCACACAAATGATCTGAGACTTTGGGTGACCGCATCCACAGTTTCCTACACCGAAGGGATATGTTATATTCATAGTCCCACATTTACTAGAATTTTCGTAGTACTGATATTGTGCATCCAAACATAACGAGCAGGGGAATAGAGTGGCAATAAGGATAAGGAAGAAGAGGTATGGAGGCAAGGAAGGAAGAAGGCAAGAAACACATAATTCCATGGGGAGAAGGTGAGATGATAAGTATAGAATCGGCATTGGAAAACAAAATTGATCTCCTCACAGAAACAATGAAGCATAGGTTGCATTAAATATTTCAAGGATGTCTATAAAAGTGTGCCAAATAAATGATAAATGTCAAATATATAACTTTTTTCCAGCGCTTTACCATTCGGTCAACAACAGACCTCATTTAATATAGGTCCAGTGCTATCCCTACTAGTCAATAAAAAACTTATATTAATGAATTTCGTTGGATTGTCGATAGATGATTAATCATGTCAGTAGATAAGTTTGAAAGAAAAAATCTCCAATAACTGAAGTTCAAGTTCAAGTTCTTAGCCTTCTGGGAATGACTTGGAGTCATGGAGAGACCCTTTTATGAGGGTCCTATATGAGATGGACATTGATCTTTGGGATCTCCGAGGGCTTGGGGTACTTCTTGGAGAGATGAACAACCATAGGGTGAGTGGTTCAGCCTTCCCCTAGTGGTCTTTTCTGTACAAGTTGAGTGGTTCATCCTTCCCTTGTGATACCCCTTGGCGACATGTAGGTAGGATGAGTGGTTCATCCTTCTCATGGTGAGACATCATACCCATGCAGTTTGGGACTCATGGGAAGCACCTCTTACCTAGCCAATGAGTAGGGAAATGAGGATAGGGACCATAGTACTACTGATGGACACAATGTTTACTACCTTACTCCCTATGCTAGGATGAAGGATATTGATCTGGGATCAATGGGAACTGACTTCGGGTCAGTAAGAGTGGTATGAGACACTCTCTTTTGATTGGAACTGACATCAGGTCAATAAGAGTGGTATGAGACACTCTATTTTATTTGGGACTCACTTCGCGTTAGTAGAGAATGTTATGATACATTCTCGATAACTTCTTCTTATTCATAGTTCAGCAGAGCAGAGCAGTGCAGAGCAATGCATTGATGGCCAAGATAGTACAAATTGTAAGATGGATTAGCAAATGGAGTTCTCCCTAGTTAAGAGGGAGTGTTAAAATTGGAAAATAGGGCCAAATTTCACATGGGTCATCTTATTTATGATAGCTAATGTTTTTCTTGGATTCCTCTCTCCGAGAGGTGTAGGATTGATCTAAATATCATCTGATTCCGACATGTACAAATAAAGTTATGAATTTATTTTGATTATGGACAAATTGTCAAGGTTGGCCAACAAACTTATGTAGGCTTAGAAGCCCAACATTCATGTCTATTCATCCTCAATGTTTTCCATAAATACATGATGCCTTAGCCTCATTTGGACACACTCATCCTCGCACATATCTCTGTCTCCTCATTGATTGGGTACACATTTCTAAGCAGCATTCTCTCTCCACACGTGCAAAGGAAAGAAGGTGAAATTTTTGTTTTGGGCATTGAATGCGTTGACCTAAATTATGGGATAGTTTTACCATGCGTTGACCAGCAGCATTGAGCTCTTTGACTATGATTTTTGGTGGAGAAATTATGTCCCAACAGGCTGCATTTATGGGCACAAAAATAGAGGCAAACTATTGACTTTGACGAACGTTGACTGCAGTTAGGGTTGACCGTAGGTGGACTGTTTGACTAGACTTTGATTGGGCTGATTTTGGATTATTTTGAGGATTGATTCATCTTGTTGTTTGGAGGCCGGAGTTGACTGAACTTGACCATTTTTTTTTAGGGTCAAATCTTCCCTGTTGACCAGCGTTGACATTTTTGGTTAGGGCTCTTTTACTGCTATTATAAAATATTAGATTTGTAAATTGTACTATCTCTCTCTGCTGAACTATTGAAGACTATAACAAGAATTGAGCAAGGGTTTCCCCACATTGGGGTTTGTACCTGGTTGGTGCCACATCTTGTGTCCTCTTATCTTGGCTTGTCTTCTACTGTTTATGTTTATGTTCTATCTACATTTTACTATCATGTTGATGTGATTGCTAAACTAAATATTGATATTGGGTTAATAAAGAAATTGAAGTAAATTTTCTCTAAAGCATAAAACATACCATTGTTGCCTAAAATTAACAAAAATAGCATCCACCCATTGGTGAATACCTCTTACGAGCCATAGAACAGGCCTTGGAAAAGTTGAAGTGTAATGAAGGCTTAGTGAAGCCATCATCACTTGCTTCAGAGGTAAACAGTGTTGGTAATTCTTCAATTTCAATTTCAATTTCACATGATGTTATTTCTGTTGGAAGCATTGAGGTACCCATTTCAGCAACCAACATGAAACTCCTTACCAATATGGGGTATAAAAGAGGAGTACTTGGTGTTAATGGCCAAGGAATGACTCAGCCATTAGAGATTGTACAAAGACCTTGATTTGCAGGATTGGGATGCATTGAAGGAGAGTGTTTAAAGGAAGAAGAAGCAAGGGGTTCTTTAGACAAAAATCCAAGCCATTGTCTAAACCATCAAGGAAACAAGATGTTAAAAATACATCACAATCTTCTCGTGACTATGAGCATTGCAGAGGAAGAACTACAACAAGATATTCTCTCCAAATTCGCACAAAAGACAACCAAGAAAGGTATAAAAGGTCTCAATATTCTAATGTTCATTTTGATTACAAGAAGATTAATGATGAGAAGAACTTGTGGCATAGAAAACCATGTACTTTTTGTGGCTTGTATAACCATGTTGTTGCCAAGTGTTGGAAAATAATGGCAGCAAGAAAGAAGACAAGACACGAAAAGCTTTCTCCACATCAGGGTAGGAATAACGTCAAATAGGTCTAGAGGAAAAAGAATCTTTGCATCCATTGTAACAAGCATGGACATCATAGAGCCACATGTTGGGAGATCCATCCAGAGCAGAGACTGAAGGAGGACTACAAAGAACCTAAAAAAGTACATGTTAGTGAAGCGAATCAACAAGAAAGCTAGCTACATGAAAAGAGCCCATCAACCTGGTTGGGTAAGAAATGGGAAACATATTTTAAGTAGTTTATCATGGCCATATTATTGTAATCATATGTTTTGAAATGATTGTAAAAGTGATGATGTGTTTTCCATATCTTATGAAAGCAACATGATGATGTTTTGGCCTCTTTATGTTGATAGATGGGGCATTGGTTTCTATTATGATTCTAATGTAAACTTGACCAAAGAGTTTGTTATAAACTCTTGGTTAGTATGGGTTTTTCTTGGGTCATGTTTGGTCTTGTAAGGGAACATGTATCTTGCAAAATTTTACTACAGGTTTGCAGAGAGCACAAGTGTGAGTTCATCACTTATGGCCCCAAATTTCAAAGGAGAAGGAGAAGGAAGTGTGGTCTATTCCGACACTTGTTATGTAGAAGAGTGAGTACAATAGATTGTAGATTGTTTTCATGATTTTGGAGGATCAAAAGCTCCTTAATGGGGAGGAATCATCCAGGTGGCTCCAAGATCAAAGGTGGCTTTTTAAAAATCTCAAAAATTAAAGATTTTATATTGTAGTGAAACGAGGATCAAATCGAAGAGCTTGTCACAAGCTTTCCAATGGCACAAACTACACCTCAATCTGACATCATATGTGAAAGTTATGGCTAGTCAAAGTTTCGGTCAACTTGGCCCATTGACTGCTAAATTTGGAAGACAACTAAATCTAGCAGAACTACTAAGTTTGGTAGTCACTAACTAGGCGACAATTTTGAAACTTCATGGAAATGGTTTCTGGTAGTCAGAAAGGATGAAATTGTTGCCTACTTAATTTTGCCAGTGACCCCTAAAAATTTGGTCGGTGATTTTGAACAGTGTGTTTAAATTTAAATAAAATTAAAAAATTATATATATTTGGGTTCATGGGCCACCACCCCTGCCAACCGCCAACCAATATATAAAATAATATATATATGGTGAGTGGGACATGCGCCAATGGACCCACCAAAGCACACAACCACTATATATATATATATATATATATATATATATATATATATATATATATATATAGATATGGGGTCAAAGGGGATCGAACCAGCCTGGCTGGCTTGGCCGGCCCGCCCCACTCACCATTTCCAAATAAAACAATGTTCACCAAATATAAGACACAAAAAAAATAATGTGCCAACCACTAATTCCATAAGGAGGGCCCTACAGGGTTGGACCCTGGGATCTCCAAGAAACCGCCAAATTAAATTATCTCTGTCAATGCGGTTGGCTTTGTAATTTCTGCCCGCATTTTTTTATATAAGCTAAATGTACCATTCACCGAGGAGAACAAAGAGTTCCTAACAGAACCTTGAGAAAACACACAAACCGAGGAGTTGAACCTTGACTTAGGGAATATGTGAAGAATCTTTTAGCTTCCCTGGGCACTGAATTTTGATAGTGTCAGAAATATGCCAAGTTTATACTCAAATGAATCATAATTTCACTAGGAATTTGATGGTGTAGATGATTTGCTGATCTAAGCAGCAGATTTTCCAGAGACAAAATGTTGAGGGCGGAACCATGAAGGTGGAACCCTGATGCAAGAATTTGCATGGAATCTGAAAGATTCCTTAGAGGCCAGAAATTGACAGTTTCAAAACCAAGCATACTTTATACTAATTTTTATCAGTTTTTTGCAAGGAACATGATGATATAATTAGTTTCTTCATCTGAGCAGACAAATTTCAGTCAATTTGCAAGAAGGAATATTTGGGGAATCTTTGAGATTCTTGGGGGCCCAGATTTTGATCGAGGCAGAAAGGGGTCAAGTTTATGGTCATTTTTCATGATTTTCTGCCAGGAATTCAACGATGCAGTCCATTTATTCAGTAGAGCTATGCATTTTCGGACCATCCCTGGAAGTGGAGGTATAAGGTATCCTTTGTAAATGTATGCAATTCGATTTTCACTTAAGATTAATGAGAGAGGCCTCTCCACATTGAGAAGGGCCCAAAGACGTAACCCACACTGGGTGAACTCCATTATCAACTTGTTTGTGCCTTTTTTTTCTCATTGTTTCTTTTGAATTCTGTTTCTTTATGTGTATGCATCATATGGTTACAATATCTTTAAAATGCAATTTGGTTTGCATCATTGAAGTGAAAATATCCAGATCAAGTTTGGTATCAAACCAGTCTTCTGCTTATGTGAATTGTGGCTGTGAATGATAATCATAGATTGAATGTGAAAAAAGAAGGAAAATGGAGGATCACAAAGACCTCTATGAGGAAATCCTTAGAATGGCACGCATGGTAGATATAATGTATGTATATTATGAGGAGAAAATGGCAAAAGGGGAGCATGAGAAAGAGAGAGCAGAGGATGATTCTCCATCTCCATCTTCAAGCGAATATCCTTCTTCTTCCATCTTCTTCTCATCATTCAAATGAAGAGATCAATGAGAACCTTCAAGCAGAGAATGTTGAATTAAAGAGACTTCTATAAGAAGCCAAAGAGGAGAAGCAAATATTCCAGCTTCAATTACGAGCCATGGAAGAGGCCTTGGAAAATTTGAAGTGCAACGAAGGCTTAGTGAAGTCGTCATCACCTGCTTCAAAGGTAAACTATGTTGGAAATTCTTCAATTTCAATTTCACATGATGTTATTTCTGTTGGAAGCTTTGAGGTACCCATTTTAAGAACCTGCATGAGACTCCTTACCAAGATGGGGTATAAAGGAGGAGTACTTGGTGTTAATGGCCAAGGAATGACTCAACCATTGGAGGTTGTACAAAGGCCTTAATTTGTAATATTGGGATACACTAAAGGAGAGTGTTTAGAGGAAGAAGAAGCAAGGGGTTCTTACGACAAAGAATCCAAACCATTTTCGAAACCATCAAGGAAAGAGGATGTTGAAATACATCATGATATTCCTGTGACTGTGAGCATTGGAGAGGAATAAATACAACAAGATCTTCTCACCAAATTCGCACCAGAGACAACCAAGCAAGGTATAAAAGTTCTCGATATTGTATTGTTCATTTTGATTACCAGAAGATTAATGATGAGTAGAACTTGTGGCATAAAAAACCATGTGCTTTTTGTGGCTTGAATAACCATGTTGTTGCCAAGTTTGGGAAAAGAATGGAAGCAAGAAAGAAGACAAGACATGAAAATCCTTCTCCACATTAGGGTAGGAAGAAGGTAAAACGAGTCTGGAGGAAAAAGAATCTTTACATCCATTGTAACAAGCATGGACATTAGAGAGCCACATCTTGGGAGCTCAATCTAGAGCATCAATCGAAGGAGGACCATAAAGAACCTAGAAAGAAACCTGTCAATGAAGAGAATCAACAAGAAAGCCAGCTACATGAAAAGGGCCCATCAACCTGGCTGGGTAAGAAATGGGAAACATTTCTTAAGTAGTTGGTCATGGCCACATTATTGTAAACCATATGTTGCGAAATGATTGTAAAAGTTATTGTGTTTTCCATCTCTTATCAAAGCAACATGATGATATTTTGGCCTCTTTTTGTTGATAGTTGGGGTATTGATTTCTATTATGATTCTGATGTAAACTTGACCAATGAGTGTGTTATAAAGTCTTAGCGAGTATGGGGTTTTCCTGGGTCATTTTTGATCTTGTAAGGGAACATGTATTTTGCAAAATTTTATTACAGGTTTGCAGAGAGTACAGGTGTTGGTTCATCACTTATGACTCTGAAGTCCAAAGGTGAAGGAGAAGGAAGTGTGGCCTATTAGGGCACTTGTTGTGCAAATGAGGGAGTACAATAGATTTTAGATTATGTTCATGCTTTTGGAGGACCAAAAGCACCTCAGTGCGCAGGAATGATCGAGGTGGCTCGAAGATCAGAGGTGGCTTTTTGAAAAGCTCAAAAATAAAAGTTGTTAGATTGTAATGAAACTAGGGTCATATCGGAGAGCTCGTCACAAGATTTCTGTTGGGTTGTGTTATATTCTTTCCACGACTAGCCCACATAGTTAACCGGGGGGTTAAAGGGGGGGCGGAGCCCCCCTTCGTTGCACCGATTATGTAGTGGGGGGGCGGTCACATGGGGTTTGAGGTGTACCCGTAACCCCACTTTATGGGGTCCGAGGCAACGCCCCAGAAAATTTTGGTTTTGGACCCTATGTTAGGTTGGGCTGACCCACCTATGGTTTTGTGCATTATTTTTGCACATGTTTTTTGGACGCGATGGTTTTTGGTCCATGGTATTGGATGCTTCGGCATGTATAAATATGTATTATAACATTGAAAGGAAAATAATGAAAAATCAAGTTGGTAGTCCTGGTTTTGGGATCCAGGGGAAAAAATCTCTATGTATATGTGTTTTAAGTGTTATTCTCTCGCATTGTTTATTTTCGTGTTTTACAATTCGTATGCAGGTAATTTATGTATTGGGTTAAAACCTACATTTGGTATCAGAGTTGTTTTGGCTTCAAGGGGACGCCTTTGTTGCTGAGGGGTTTCACTCGGGCCTATGGTAGACCATGTTCGGCGGGAGATCTACAAGATTGATTCTGGTGGTGAAAGAATATGGCGAGCAATGGAAAGATAGAGATCAAGAAATGTAATGATTAGAGTTTTGAGTTGTGGAAACTCAAGATGGAGGATCTGTTGGTGGATAAAGATTAGGGGATCACGGTAGATCCAAGTACTAAACCAACGGGAGTGTCTGATGAAGAATGGAAGAAGTTGGATCGAAAGGCAAAGAGCACAATATGATTGTGTGTCTCAGATTCAGTATTGTTGAATGTATCAGGGGAAGCTACGGTGAAGGATTTGTGGGACAAGTTAGGGACTTTGTACTAATCTAAGTCTCTAGTGAATAAACTGTTCCTATGGAAAAAGCTATATAACCTGAGGATGAAAGATGGAGACTCAGAGACAAAGCATCTGAATGCATTTAATACTATGGTAAGTCAGTTAGCATCTGTTGATATTAAAATTTCATATGAAGATAAATGCATCAGTTTGTTGTGTTCTCTACCAGATTCATGGGATAGTCTGGTTATTGCAATAGGTAGCAATGCAAATGCCTTGCAATTTGATGAAATAGTCTCATTCTTGCTGACGGAGGAGATGAGACAGAAAAATATGGAGAGCCAGAATGGTGATTCCTTGTCTGTACGAGGACGGTCCCAGAATAGAAACAAAAATAAGTAATCGAGTGGGAGATCTAAATCTAGAGGGAGATCTAAATCTCCAGGAAAACCTGTAAAGGTGGTGTGCTAGAAATGCGGAAAGGAAGGGCACTACAAAAGGGACTGTAAATCTAAAGGTCCTGATAAAGGAAAGGGATCTAATGATGCTCCTTCTAGAGAGGCAAAAACCACCTCAGATGAAGGTGGGGATGTGTACTTGGCTTCTTCAAGTACACATGTAGATCATGAGGCATGGTTGATTAACTCAGGTGCATCCTTTCACTTCACTCCCCATAGAGAGTGGTTCTGTGAGTATGAGAAATACGATGGTGGTGATGCCTTCTTAGGGGAATATAAGAAGGCTAGAATCATTGGTCGTAGAAAAGTAAAGTTGAAGTTGCAAGGTGGAAGGGTTAGAACACTTTCAGGTGTTCTGCATATTTTTGCATTGGCCAGAAATCTGATTTCTGTAAGCAAGATGGATGATGCAGTTGTAAAATTAGTGTTCGAGAAGGATACCTGCAAAATGGTTTGGGAAGCACTGGTATTGATGCGGGGAGTTCGAATTGGAACTCTGTACAAGCTGCAAGGTAGCACTGTTATTGATGGGTGCAACAGTTCTATGGTTCCTGAAAGTGGAGCAGAAAATCTAGTGGTCACTAGAGAGAAGACCATGTTGTGGCATCAAAGGCTTGGACATATTGGAGAGAAGGACCTTTGAATACTTCATGGTAAAGGTATGGTAGAAGATATGACTAATAACTCTCTAGATTTTGATTTCTGTGAAAATTGTGTATATGGGAAGCAGAATCGGGTGAGTTTTCCCTCTGGTGATAAGAGGGTGAAACAGATATTAGAGCTTGTGCACAGTGATGTGTTTGGACCCGTGAAGGTTCCATCACTGGGTAAGTCTATGTACTATGTTTCATTTATAGATGACTTCTCAAGGAATACATGGATATATTTCCTTAAGAAGAAATCTGAAGTCTTTGACAGGTTTAAAGAATTTAAGGCTCTGGTGGAAAACCAGACAGACAAGAAGATAAAGGCGCTGAGGACAGATAATGGTGGAGAGTTTTGCAGCAAGGAATTTGAAGAATTCTGTAAGAAGTGTGGTATATCACGGTAGAATACTACTCCATATACACCTCAGCAAAACGGATTTGCAGAAAGAATGAATAATACGTTGATGGAAAGGGCAAGAAGCATGCTTAGTGGTTCCAGGTTAGGACAGGAATTTTGGGCAGAGGCGGTGGATATTGCATGTTACCTGGTCAACAAGTCACCTTCATTAGCATTGGAGGATAAGAATCCACAAGAGTTGTGGACTGGTAAGAAACCCTCTCTTTCACTTCTGAGGGTATTTGGATGTGATGCATATGTACATGTTCCAAAGGAGAAACGAACCAAGTTGGATAGTAAATCTGAAAAGTGCATCTTTATTGGCTATAAGGATGGTTTAAAGGGTTATAAGCTTTGGAACCCAGTCACACGGAAGGTTGTGTACAGCCAAGATGTGGTGTTCAGAGAGGTAAAATATGTTATTAAACATGAAGTCCAACCAAAGGAACCTGGGAAGATAGAGTTTAAGCTTAAGGAGGAAGAATCAAACTCTATAGTAGAGGAGGAATCAGAAGATGAAGAGCCACAAACTCCGGGTGTGAGAAGATCAGTTCGAGAAAGAAGGCAGCCAAAAAGGTATAGTCCATCTGCTTTCTATTCAAATTTTGCTTTATCTATTACTGATGATGATCCCAGAACTATGAAGGAAGTAGTAGATTCAGAGGATGGAAAACTCTGGAATGAGGCCATGGTTGATGAAATGGAATATTTTCACAAAAATGAGGCTTGGGATCTGGTGGAGTTGCCAACTGGAAGGAAACCCATTGGCAGCAAATGGGTGTTCAAGAAGAAGACAAATGTAAAAGGAAAGGCGGAGAAATACAAAGCTCGGTTGGTAGCAAAAGGTTATTCCCAGGTGCCGGGAATTGTTTTTGGTGATATTTTTTCTCATTTTGCCAAGGTAACTTCTATTAGATTACTTTTATCTGTTGTTGCTGCTTTTGATTTTTAGGTAGAACAGATGGATTTGAAGACAACATTTCTTCACGGGGATCTAGAAGAGGAAATATACATGAAGCAACCTGAAGGATTTGCGGTGAAGGGTAAGAAAGAACTGGTATGCAAGTTAAAGAAGTCGTTGTATGGGTTAAAACAGTGACCAAGGATGTGGTATCAGAAATTTGATACATTTATATGGGGACTTAGCTTCACCAAAAGCAAAGCAGATCACTGTATGTATTTTAAATTAATTGGTGACCATGTTATTTATCTAATCTTGTATGTGGATGATATGTTGCTGGTTGAAAATGACAAAGAAATTATCCAGGATTTGAAGACCTAATTGTCCTCCAAATTCAACATGAAAGATCTTGGTGCTGAAAACTATATTTTGGGCATGGAAATTAAAAGAGATCGGGCAAAGAGGAAGCTATAGTTAAACCAGAGGAAGTATGTGGAGACAATATTGCAGAGGTTTAATATGCAGGATAGTAAACCGATGAAGATTCCTATTCCTGTAGGTGTGAAGTTATCTGCTGAACAGTGTCCCAAAACACAATAAGAGGAAGAGGGCATGTCTCGTGTTCCATATGCAAGTGAAGTCGGTAGCTTGATGTATGCAATGGTCTATACTAGACCAGACATTGCACATGTAGTGGGAGTATTGAGCAAGTTTATGTCAAAACTAGGGAAGGAGCACTGGACAGTAGTGAAGCAGGTTTTCAGGTATTTGTGTGGCACTAGTGATTATGGTTTGTGCTACCAAGGAAGATTAGGATTGGACATAATGTTGGATATTCATGGCTTTGTTGATGTAGACTGTGCTAGAGATCTAGATCAGAGAAGATCTACAAGTGGGTATGTGTTTAACCTATGTGGAGGTGCAGTCAGTTGGATGAGTAAGAAATAATTTGTAGTGGCACTATCAACTACAGAGGCATAATACATGACAACCACTCATGCAAGCAAGGAATCAGTTTGGTTGCAGAGATTGTGTTCAAGTATGGGGTTAATACAGGGAGCTATAAGGATAGACTGTGACAACCAAAGTGCAATTTTCTTAGCAAAGAACCCGGCATATCATTCAAAGACAAAGCACATTGATGTTCAGTATCACTTTGTGAGGGATATGATAGAAGACAAAAAGGTGTTGCTAATAAAGGTGGACATTTTGATGAATATTGCAGATGCATTGACAAAATCTGTGATCTCTGATAAGTTCTCTTGGTGTAGAGAGACAATGGGCATTTCGGGGCTAGAAAAATGACTAAGCTCTCTTGCGGCCCCCTATGGAAAGAAAACAACAAGTGGGAGAATGTTTGGTTGTGTTATATTCTTTCCATGACTAGCCCACATAATTAACCGGGGGGCCCTTCGTTGCACCGATTGTGTATTCGGGGGGGGGGGTTCACAAAGGGTTTGAGGTGTACTTGTAACCCCACTTTATGGGGTCTGGGGCAGCACCCTTGAAAATTTTGGTTTTGGACCCTATGTTAGGTTGGGCGGACCCACCTATTTTTTTGTGCATGATTGTTGCACATGTTTTTTGGACGTGATGGTTTTTGGTCCATGGTATTGGACGCGATGGTTTTCGGTCCATGGTATTGGATGCTTCGGCATGTATAAATATGTATTATAACATTGAAAGGAAAATAATGAAAAATCAAGCTGGTAGTCCCAGTTTTTGGACCCAGGGGAAAATCTCTATGTATATGTGTTTTATGTGTTATGCTCTCGCATTGTTTATTTTCTGTGTTTTAGAATTCGTATGTAGGTAATTTCTATATGGGGTTAAAACCTACAATTTCCAACGGCACAAATGGAACCTAAAACCGACATCATATGTGAAGATTACGACCAGACAAAGTTTTAGTCAAGTTGGCCCATTGACTACATTTAACAGAGCGCCAACTAAATTTGGAAGATAGCTAAATCTCACGGAACTACTAAATTTGGTGGCCACTAACTAGGCGACAATTTTACACATCATGGAAATGGTTTTTGGTGGTCTAAAAGGGAAAAATTATCACCTACTTAATTTTGTCGGTGACCCCTAAAAATTCGATCAACGGTTTTGAACAATGTGTTTAAAGTTAAATAAAAATTTATATATATATATATATAAATTTTTATTTAACTTTAAACACATTGTTCAAAACCGTTGATCGAATTTTTAGGTGTCACCGACAAAATTAAGTAGGTGATAATTTTTCCCTTTTAGACCACCAAAAACCATTTCCATGATGTGTAAAATTGTCGCCTAGTTAGTGGCCATATATATATATATATATATATATATATATATATATATATATATTTCTATGGGTTGGTGGGTCGCAACCCTCACCAACCCCAACCAATATCTCTCTCTCTCTCTCTCTCTCTCTCTCTCTCTAGATATATATATATATATATATATATATATATATATATATATGGTGTGTGTGCCACCCATTAGTGGACCTGTGCCCAACCACACAACCTATATATATATGGGGTCGGCGAGGATCGAACCTGCCTAGCCGGTTCAGCCGACCCACCCCATAGGCGGCCCCACTCACCATCCCCCATTCAAACAAAGGTCACCAAATATAAAACAAAAAAAATAACATTCCAACCTCCAATTACATAATGAGGGTTTCACGGGGTTGGACCCGGGGACCTCCCAGAAACCATTGACTTATATTATCTTCGCTAACTAAGTTTCTAGTGGGGCTAGCTTTGTAATTTCCGCCCACATTTTTTTATATAAACCAAATATACCATTCACCCAGGAGAATGGAGAGCATCCAACAGAACCTTTATTTGACATGCAAATCGAAGAGTGGAACCCTGATGCAGGGAATATGTGGGGATTTTTTTAGATTGTCTGGGGGTTGAATTTCGACAATGTCAGAAATATACCAAGTTTATACTCAAATGAATCAGAATTTTGCCAGGATTTTTCACTTCAGTATGCATCATTGAAGTGAAAAGATTCAGATCAAGGATAGTTACACATATTGGGAAAGAACATTCCTTTGTTGGATTTTTATAACCTTCCCTCATCTGCTCACAATGGATGTATGAAAAGTGCACTTTTAACAACTTTTAAGAACTATTACTATGATGGACATTTGGATCAAAATGCAAGCCATAAACATAAAAATGCACACAAATATTGTATGGTTGTATTTGAATGAATGATTTATTTACCCTTGTGCACAATTTGTAATTCTCATGGTTAAAATTCAAAACTAGTGACTTAAGTTCTTGAATTGTTATGTCATGTAAATAATGCAAATGTACAAAATTGGGCTTATAAAAATGCTCATCAAATATTGTGCAAATGTAATCAATTGGAAATAATCCTATGGGGATGACATGCATTTGTGACCAAAACCTCTTTCACATTACTCAAATTTTCTGTCAGTTTCTTGCAATTAATTTGACAAAATGACAATTTCTTAGTTTTTAAACCAGTTTTACCCAACTCAGAAAAATACCTCCATACCCTAATTTTTCATTCTTTCTAAGTGATTTTAGTTTAAAATGGTGTGTTCTACTAATTTCCACCTCACTATACACTTGGTTTTTCAATCTGGGCTAAAAAGGTGTATGTTAAGCAAAACAACCTAAGGGTTGTCTTGTATTCATGAGATGTCCCCTTAGTTTAATAAAAATGCAAGCTAGCCTTTGTTATTAAATGATCATAGTAAATGGATTTGGGAATGGGATAGGTAAACATTGGGAAAGAACATTCCTCTGTTGATTTTTTATAACCTTCCCTCATCTTCTCACAGTGGATGTATGAAAAGTGCACTTTTATCAATTTTTACTATGATGGAAATTTGGTCTAAAATGCGAACCATAAACATGTGAATGTGTGAAAATATTTCACAATTGTATTTGAATGAATTATTTATTTACACTTGTGCACAATTTGTAAGTTTCTTGGTCAAAATTCAAAACTAGTTACTCAGGTTCTTGAATTCTTCTGTCAAGAACATAGTGCAAATGTACAAAACTAGGTTTTGCAAAATGCCCACAGAAAACTGCACATATGTCATTAATTGGAAAACATTCCTATGGGAATGAATACATATGTATTCGTGGCAAAAACCTTTTTCACATTCCTCAAATTATGGATTCCGTTTCTTGCAATTGATTTGACAAAATGACAAATTTTCAGTTTTTAACCCAGCTCAGAAAAATGCCCTCCATACCCTCATTATTCCTTCTTTATTAGTGATTTGAGTCTCAAATGGTGTGTTCTACTATTTTCCATCTCACTATACATATGGTTTTTCAATTTGGTCTAAAAAGGTGCATGTTGAGCAAAAACACCTCAGGGTTGTATGGTATTCATGAGATTTCCCCTTAGTCTAATAAAAATGCAATCCAACCCTTGTTATGAAATGATTATAGTAAATTGATTTGAGAA
Source organism: Pinus tabuliformis (assembly GCA_031772625.1). Taxonomy (NCBI): domain Eukaryota; kingdom Viridiplantae; phylum Streptophyta; class Pinopsida; order Pinales; family Pinaceae; genus Pinus; species Pinus tabuliformis. The sequence continues at coordinate 104,567,272 of CM062812.1, forward strand.
TCGGATAAGTATACATATTGGGGAAAGAAAGTTTCTTTGTTTATTATTTATAACTCTCCCCCATCTACTCACTGTCAGGCGGAAAGAGTCAATTTTGCGGACAAAACCAACCTCCCTAGAAGCTTAAGGCTTTCTAGTGACAAACAAGACAATTAAGAACAATCCTTCTCTAAATATGCATTTACCATATAAGAAACCAAGTGTTTAGATCCTACCTGTAGTCCAACGTTGTTGTAGTAGTCCAGCCTCGTCGATCCGGATGAGCTCCTCCTTCTCTTCGAAACCTGCATTCACTAGCAATCAAACGATTAAATAACACCTGAATATCTCATAAAATAAAACATATTTAACATACAGACCAAGGAGTATATGAAACAACTCATAAATAACAAATTGTTGAGAAGAATGGACTTATTTGTATTAATAGGAAACAAAAGAAACCATTACAACCTGAGCCTTGGTGTTGTGCAAGTTCCTCCCAGGGTCCAGCAAGAGTTTTCCTTTACTTTGATCAGCTCACCCACTTCCAAATGAAACAAGAAAGGATGGGAATCTCTCCTCACAAGCTTCTACAAGGAAGTCCTAATCTCAGCAGCATCTACCCTTAGGAATGTTCAGCTTTCAACCTCTTCTCCCTTTGGCACAATGCATGTATTTATAGTGCTGTAGAGGAAGTTAATCAGGTCCACCATCAATGGGATAAGTCCCTCTTTGGGTGGGTTAGCTCCCCTCTTGATGGGATAAGTTCCTCTTCCATAGGGATACATGAACCATCTGGAGGCGCTCCATACACGTCAAACAAGCTTCTAGAATGCTCTAGAAATGACCACAAGTAACTTTTTTGGAGTGAAACTTGCGCCTTTTGACCTTTACAGGAGTACGCACCCATTGCTTTACAGACAGAGCGTACAAGTACGCAGTATTGTGAACTTGGGTTGTGTACATGCAGGTAAGGCTGAGAGAAACTGCGTACCCAGAGATAATTGACTTTAAATGACTCTTCCCTCTTTTTGGAGTTTGACATGGAAAGCAGAGGCATGAGACTTGCCAAGGAGGATAGTATGACAGTTGATGGAGCCATACTAACTGCAAATAGTCATGGTGACATTTTTTAGTGTAACAGATTGCCCCCTAAAGTGCGAAGCCTGAAGTAGATTTAGGGTTTCAAATCATCTAGGAAGGGTGAAGTACTTTGTCATTTCAAGGATTATCTTGTGGAGAGCCCAGTCAGAACCTGCAAATATTCAACACAAAATACATATATAAGATCATATCATCGCTGAGGTAGGCATTCCCATACTCAGATTGAAAACTTTAACTAACCATCTAACCACTGCTCTGATACAGGAATGATTTTGCAGTACATTATACTCATAGACACATGTAGACACAGTATGGACGCAGCCATCTATTTATGATTAGTCTACTATATAATGAATACAAAACTCCTTGCAGCCTGGATGGTGGAAACTAGATCCAGGGTCTTCATTTCTACTTCCCGAATTGGTACGATTCTATCCATGCGAATAAATGAGTTGATGTCGAACATGGTAGAAACCACTTGATTACCAGTCAATGACGTAAACTGTTAACAAGTGTGAGAGAAACCACCAGTGATGTCAATGGTTCTCAAAGTACCCAGTACAATCCATGAGATGTGAATGAATGGGTTGATGTCGAACAGGTCACGGAATTCCCCAACCCAGGTGAATGAAAAGTGTCGTGTTCAAGAGTGGTAATAAGGTTTTTCTGTGACAAAGGATAACAAATAGGCTCATTCTTCTCTCTTTTCCCCCACCATTTCTGGCAAGTACCTCTTTATTTTTTACAAGCTTGAGGAGGATAACATATGCTTGATTATAAGCTCATCCTTCGGATGAGTCCAACTTAGTTTAGATTTGAACCATAAGAAGGAGTGGTCCGTTCCTGTTTGTAATCAAACAGGTCCTCTACTGTGAAATTTTAACGAGTCCAGTATAGGAGAAACTTGGCGTTTTTCAATTTTAGAGAGTCTGAAAAACTTAAGAAGACTCCAGGGTTGAACTTTTTCGTAAATTTGTGTCTCCCAAGCCCGAAAAAGTATAAAATAATACTTGAGAGAACCGCTTGGTTTTTTACGACCAAGGAGTACTTTCATAGTTAGTGTCTTTGACTTGAAAAGTAAAAAGTGATCAAGGACACGTCGTTTTATTTCCAATATCGAATTTGAAATGACAAAAATCCGGCAATCTTTTCCTGTTTTTACGGTCAGAAAAGGGCTATAAGGGGACCGTCTTTTAATTCTGTTTTAACGTGTAAAAGAAACACTCGGCAATCTTTTCATATTTTAGGAGTCTGAAAAGGGCTTAAAAGAGAACTCCAAGGTTTCACTTTTTCGTAAGTTTTAACGAGTTCGAAAAAATGATAAAAATGCACTGAAATGGACGACTTTCAATTTAATTTACGAGCAGGAAAAGACGGAAAGAACTCAGCATTTTCATTTGTTTTACGATAATGAAAGATAGCAAAATAATCTCGGGATTTTCATGAGTTTAATGAGTCTTGAAAATAACTGAAATTGACTCGACATAGGTTTCATTTTTACAAAAGCTTGAAACAAAGAAAAACTATGCTTCAAAGTAGTTTCATTTTTACACAAGCTTGAAACAGAGAGAAAACTGTGCTTGATCCCCCCTAAGCGTAACTGCTAGAGTGCATGCCCCCCTAGCTTCATTTCATTCAACTAGGTGGATGAAATGAAGGTTCAGTTACGAGATCATTTGAAAGACTCAACCTAAAACTGTAAGAAAATTATGCAAAAAACTGAAATAACTAACCTAAATATACAACTTAACATTTATGAGATCTAGTCAAACTCTCGACTTAATTAGAGGAGGATTTGTTTCATTTTTTAACGAGCTTGACACAGGAAAAGAACTATGCTCGGATTCAATTTCATGTTTACGCAAGCTTGAAACGAAAAACTATGCTTGTTATAAGTTCGCATGCCCCCAGCATAATGACGCAAATCAAGGTACATGCCCCCCAAGCTTCATTGCATTCAATGAGGTGGATGGAATGAAGCTTTACTTTCAAGATCTTGGAAAGACTCGTGGGAGTTGTTTCATTTTTTAGTGAGGTTGACACAGGAAAAGAACTATCCTCAAAACCCTTGTTTCATTTTTTAAACAAGCTTGACACAAGATAAGGAACTATGCTCATAACTACTCTCTACAATCTACCTAACAAAAACTCTACTCTAAAAACCTTGATTCATTTTTTAACGAGCTTGACACAAGACAAGGAACTATGCTCTAAAATCCTTGATTCATTTTTTAATGAGCTTGACACAAGACAAGGAACTATGCTCATAACTACTCTCTACAATCTACCTACTTAACCTACCCTTGTTTCATTTTTTAACGAGCTTGACACAAGACAAGGAACTATGCTCAAGAAGTTCGCATGCCCCCAGGATAATGATGCAAAGCGAGGTACATGCCCCCCAGGCTTCATTGCATTCAACCAGATGGATGGAATGAAGGTTTACTTTCAATATTTAACTTGAAAAGGGAGTTGTTTCATTTTTAAGGAGGTTGACACAAGAAAAGAACTATCCTCATACCTAATTCATTTTTTAACGAGGTTGACTCAGTAACAGGAACTATCCTCAAACCTGATTCATTTTTTAACGAGGTTGACTCAGTAACAGGAACTATCCTCAAAATCCTACTTTCTACAATCTACCTACATATCCTAAAATCTACCTGATTCATTTTTTAATGAGGTTGACTCAGTAAAAGAACTATCCTCATGCTAGCCTGTTTCATTTTTTAACGAGGTTGATACAGGAAAAAACTATCCTCGTACTCACTGATTCATTTTTTAATGAGGTCGACACAGTAAAAGGAACTTTCCTTGTACCTGATTCATTTTTTAACGAGGTTGACTCAGTAACAGGAACTATCCTCAAACCTGATTCATTTTTTAACGAGGTTGACTCAGTAACAGGAACTTTCCTCGTACCTGATTCATTTTTTAACGAGGTTGACTCAGTAACAGGAACTTTCCTCAAACCTGATTCATTTTTTAACGAGGTTGACTCAGTAACAGGAACTTTCCTCGTAACATTGATCATGGCTTCCAACTGGAAGAAAGACATGTCAATGGACACACCTTGATCATGGCTTCCAAGAGGTCGTCATCAGAAGGAAGAATAGTTCTTTGGAAGGAACACATGTCAAGGGACTCAAAAGGGATAAGAACATCGTGTTCAAGTAATCCCATAGAGTTTTCCATGTCAATTACCGGATCTAGATCAAAGGAAGATGAGCAAACAGTGAGAGCCTCACTTACATCGGTAACTGAAAACATGGGACCAGTTGCCACATAATTAACCCGTGGCAGGGTAGATACCACTTTAGAATCAGGAACATTTAGGGGTGTCATATTATTGGTAGTTGAGACAAGACTAGGGAACGAAAGCTGGTCCACAGTCACAATACTGCCATTGTGAGGGAAAGACATCACGTGAAAGAGTGTCGATACGACAACTTTCATTGCATAAACATAGTCTCGCCCAAGGAGTAAATTGAAATCCAAGGGACCTCGAACTACCATAAGAACAATACAGACAGTTTTACCTTCCAAGGTAATAGAAAACTTAGGAAGGATCCCTAAAGGTTCACTAATGGTTCTGTTAAAAGCTTTCAGATTCTGCGTAATAGGCGCAAGCTGAGGGGAACCCAAAGCTTGCCAAATAGTTGAGGATAAAATACTAACAGAACCACCTTCATCTACCTGAGTATGATGTATGTCCCTACCACCAGCCTTGACAATGATTTGGAAAGGGATGGAGGAAGGAAGACGAGGTTCTGTCAGTCTATTCCAATCAAAGTAAAAGACCTCAGTACTTGGAGGGGGTTCTGTAGAAACAGATGAAATGCCCCCTGGCGTAGAAGAATCTGATGTAACAAAAAGAACCTCAGCGGTATGAAGTTCACTCTCTAAAGGGAAAGTGGGATCGATCGAATGTGAAATTGAATCGACCACTTGATCAACTAATGGATCATCAACCTGAGTGACATGAGTTCCACTCTCCAATGGAAGAGTGTGATTGACTGTACTTGAAATTAGATCAATCACTCCGTCAGTTGCCGGTCGGTTGGGAGAAAGTTTACGGTAACCAGTTGGAAATTATTGCTGTGGAATAGTAAGGTTTTCCAACAATGTTGAGGCTTCATCCATGTGAGGGAAAATGTGAGTTTGATGACTCCCTTTGCATAACTTACAAGGAAACCTAACTTTACCCTTTTTCCCAGGAACCTAACTATCACTGGTTGATGGATCAATGGAAAGTTGATGAGATTTTTCTGACCATACTTCCAAGACCTTTGGAATACCAGGACAATTGACAAGGAAATGGTCACCCTTACAAAGCCTGCAAGGGCATTTGGGTTTACGATGCATGTCGGAGTTTTCCTCAACACAACTAACACTTACAGTCATGGTTGGTTGGTTAACTTCTTTCTTATCTTGCTTCTTCTTCTTCTTTTTCTTCTTCCCTTTCTTCTTCTTCTTAGCCTCCTGGTTACTAGCATCAAGGCTTTTACCAAGCGAAGAGGAAGAAATGGAGGAAGAAAAATTAGGCGAAGAAGGTAAAGGGTCAACAGAAGGTTGGTGATGTTGAGATGGTGAACTCTGTTGAGGTGAAGCATTCGGTTGAGGTGGAACAATTGGAGTATTTGGGGCCAACGAAGTTGAAAATAACCATATCGGTAATCCTATTGTAAATCCAGGTAATGACAAAGTAGCCATATAAGGAGGACCAACATTTCCAAAGAAAGGAAAAGTACTAGGATTCGCGTTAGGAGGGGTTCCTAGGTTGGTAAATTCCGGAACATTTGCCATTATATTCAACTTCAGTGAATTTTATTAACAATTTATAACTAAAATTAACAATTCACAACTCACACCTAACAATTAAAATTCACAATTCACACCTATGGTCTCTAAAAGTAAAAACAAACAAATTAACACGCGCTATCAAATCTAGGATTCAAACCACACACAAACAGTAACTTTCCGGACCGAAAACACTAGTTGGTGATGAAATCCAACATCGCAGAATTCAGTACAGAAATGGCGGGTGGAACAGTTACCCCGGCAACCTGCTTAATGAATAGACTGGACCAAGTTCCTCCACTTTAACCGTCTCGAGTGAAGTGAACCCCCCAGAAAATCCAAGTGAGTCTAGCCGACGTCTGCTCCAGGTACAGTGGGATCTTCCCTCCACCATCACCTTGGGTAGAACCCTAAAGATAATGGTCACTAAGGTCACCAACAGCAACAAATACACCTAGGGGAACAGTCTATGACCTGATAGCACGCAAGGGCAGAGTAACAAGCTCAATCCCCTTGCCGGCTCCTTGACAATAATCCAAGGTTTACCGACAAGTGACCCCAGGCTCCTCGACAATAATCCGAGGTTTACCATTTGTAATACGTGTGTATCTGGCGTCTTTCCCAATGAAGGAGGATTGATCCCCTCACTGGTTCGGACACGGCCGCGTGCTTCTCCTTTAAGAGGAGCTTTCCCAGAGCATAAATGTAACAGTTGGATTTATCCTACCACAAGATGAGCTACTTGTTTGGTTTTGCTGTCTTGGAGAGTTAATTACTCTCCTACTCCAAGACACTAGCCTAAGCTATGTTGGTGTATCAGAGCCCTAGAAATGTAAAAAATTACTAGATGAATTTTAATTAAGCGCTGTGTTATTAAGGCTGTTATTACTCAAAGGGGTAAATGGATATGAAACCAATGGTGTTATGACCCGACTCAACTGAATGCAATCGAATATGATAATGTAATCTTTTCAATTCGATGAATCCTAACTAAAGTAAGGAGAGAGTTTCCATTCACTTCCAACAATGCAAAAATTGATCACTAAGAGAAAATATAACAAATTCTCTAATGCACTAATTTCATCAAGAAAAACTAATGCAAATCAATTCCAAACCATTTTTTTTATTTTTATTTTTGTGTAAATTCAAATCAAAGAAAACTGATCTAAATCTACGATTGATTTTTCAGAATGTAAACTATGCAATTGTAATCTATGCACAATTCACTTGAAAAGTATGCAAATGTAATCTATGCACATTTTTCATTCATATTCTGAAAATGAGAATTCTAATTATGCAAATGTGATCTATGCAAGAGAATTCTCGAACACAAGATGATTCTAATGTAATCTAAGAACCAATCAAGTGTAAGTCAAGAAAATTGGGTGAGAGTTCCAAAGATCAAAAAATAAAAACACTCAAAGGCGATTAACACTCATACAAAATTGTGAAAATACTGAGACAAACCTCCAAGTAATGACCAAAGGAAATCAAATTAAGAATTTCTCAAAAAAGAGACTCAAAACACCCAATTGATGAAAGCTTAAAGTAGGAATGCCAATGAAATTAACCAAGATGAAAGCTTCTGACAGGTGAACAGTGGATCTGGGCAGCAAAAACAAGCTATAAACAAAATCTAATAGGAGAAAAAGGAAAAATGGAAATTTTCTAAGCTTTTGACAGGGGTACGCAGGCAGCCTGTTTGCACAGGTGCGTGTACGCTCTGTGTACAAAGGTGCAGTGCGTACAAGTACGCACTGTGCTTAACGCAAAGGCTGCATACTTCTAACAAAGCCAAGAAAAACTAAAATCTAATTTAACCCTAAGCTAAGCCACCCAAATGCACAGTCAGATAGCCAAAAACCAGAAAGAAAACGACTTATCTCAAATCAAAGTTTCACACAAAGGAAAAATCATTCACATCAATGGAGTTCCCCAGCGGAGTCGCCATTTTGTCAGGCGGAAAGAGTCAATTTTGTGGACAAAACCAACCTCCCTAGAAGCTTAAGGCTTTCTAGTGACAAACAAGACAATTAAGAACAATCCTTCTCTAAATATGCATTTACCATATAAGAAACCAAGTGTTTAGATCCTACCTATAGTCCAACATTGTTGTAGTAGTCTAGCCTCGTCGATCCGGATGAGCTCCTCCTTCTCTTCGAAACTTGCATTCACTAACAATCAAACGATTAAATAGCACCTGAATATCTCATAAAATAAAACATATTTAACATACAGACCAAGAAGTATATGAAACAACTCATAAATAACAAATTGTTGAGAAGAATGGACTTATTTGTATTAATAGGAAACAAAAGAAACCATTACAACCTGAGCCTTGGTGTTGTGCAAGTTCCTCCCAGGGTCCAGCAAGAGTTTTCCTTTACTTTGATCAGCTCACCCACTTCCAAATGAAACAAGAAAGGATGGGAATCTCTCCTCACAAGCTTCTACAAGGAAGTCCTAATCTCAGCAACATCTACCCTTAGGAATGTTCAGCTTTAAACCTCTTCTCCCTCTGGCCCAATGCATGTATTTATAGTGCTGTAGAGGAAGTTAATCAGGTCCACCATCAATGGGATAAGTCCCTCTTTGGGTGGGTTAGCTCCCCTCTTGATGGGATAAGTTCCTCTTCCATAGGGATACATGAACCATCTGGAGGCGCTCCATACACGTCAAACAAGCTTCTAGAATGCTCTAGAAATGACCACAAGTAACTTTTTTGGAGTGAAACTTGCGCCTTTTGACCTTTACAGGAGTATGCACCCATTGCTTTACAGACAGAGCGTACAAGTACGCAGGTATTGTGAACTTGGGTTGCGTACACGCAAGTAAGGCTGAGAGAAACTGCGTACCCAGAGATAATTGACTTTAAATGACTCTTCCCTCTTTTTGGAGTTTGACATGGAAAGTAGAGGCATGAGACTTGCCAAGGAGGATAGTATGACAATTGATGGAGCCATACTAACTGCAAATAGTCATGGTGACATTTTTTAGTGTAACACTCACAATGGATGCATGAAAAGTGCACTTTTAACACTTTTTATTACGATGGAAATTTGGTGTAAAATGCAAGCCATGAACATACAAATGTAGACAAATATTGTGCAATCGTATTTGAATGAATGTTTTATTTACACTTATGCACAATTTGTATTTCTCTTGGTCAAAATTCAAAAACAATGTGTTAATTTCTTGAATTGTCCTCTCAAGAACAGAGTGCAAATGTACAAAATTGGCTTAGAAAAATGCTCTTCAAAGTATATATGTAATTAATTAGAAATACACATGTGGGGCTGAAGCCAAATGTATTTGTGACAAAATCCTCTTTCACATTTCTCAAATTCGATGTCAGTTTCTTGCAATTTATTTGACAAAATGGTGATTTCTCCATTTTTAACCCAGTTTTACCCACCTTAGAAAAATTCCTGCCATAGCCTCATTCTTCCTTATTTAATAGCGATTTCAGTTGAAAATGGTGTTTTATACTATTTTCCACCTCACTATACACCTGGTTTTTCAATATGGGCTATAATGAATATGTTCTTGAATTGTTTTGTAAAGAACAATGTGTAACTATACAGATTTGAGCTTAGAAAAATGCTTGTTGTAGATTGTACATATGTCATTAATTTTTAAAAAGTCTATGGGTCTAAATAAAGATGTAATTGTGAAAAAAACATCTTTCACCTTCCTCAAATTTTGTGTCTATTTCCCACACTTGATTTGACAAAATGTCATATTTTCAGTATTTACGCTAGTTTTACCCAGCTCAAAAAAATTCCTGCCATACCCTCCTTCTTACTTATTTCTGAGTGATTTTAGTTGGAAAAGTTATACTATTTGTCCTAACCTATAGTAAAGGATTCGCACATGTCTTACTTGCAAAGTTCTTCCTATAGGCTAGAAAATCTATAATTTTATTTCAAACTTTGAAATATCAAAGATAAAGAATTTTCCATTGGAAAAGATAAATAATTGGTAACATAAATGACTATATGTAGCCATATATATTATATAAAAAGAGATTCACCATAGATATTATACAACATATTGTCATACATAATTCATCATATGTTTACTTTTCCAACTGGGGTGCACTAATGATCCTCCCCAGTTCATAAACAATGGACAAGATCCTATATAACATAAATGACTATGTACCATAGAATTCCTTACAAAATTCACCATATTGACAAGTCCAACTGATGCAGGAGCATCTAGGCCTAGCCAACAATGTGATGGTGTGGTCACATGTCGTGGCTAATGAAAGTTTGGAAGAAGAATTGGTTGTTAAATTTGTATTAATTTCAAATAAATGTAAGTAGATAATGGTTGCCTAATTCTGAACAGAATTGGGAATAATTGGAAAGTGATCCTCGCGTGGAGATCAAGCCAAGAAGGTTGAATGATTAGTTAGGGTAGGATTTAATTCTTCAAATATAGTGAATTCCTTCATTTGTGGAAGGAAAATCGTTAGACAGAGCATATATGTATTTCCTTTCTTTTCTAGAAGGGATTTGAGATGGGATTAGAGAGGATTCGAGAGTAATGTAAGCCTACGGGTAGCATAGGAGGAAAAAGGCCACTAATTAGGAGAATCAGGCCAGAGAGGGACAGAGAGCCTTCGAGATATAGTTATATGTTTATATTTATATACAGAGAATCGATTTTAAGTGTGGAATTGTGTATTTATGCATTGTCAAGTTTTGTTGTATTTATACATGCAGACTGCTAAAATCCAATTTGCATGCATATTAATCCACCATTGATCATTTAAGGCTCGATGGCGATCTATTGAATAAAGAAGGACTGTCAAATTGTGAATAAATGATGTTGTCTGTGTAATTCCTTTGTCAAATCTGCGGAAATTGATTTATGCATGCATGTGTTTTATGTGTATTCGGGGTTGAATCATCTTAAGTTGGGTTCCCATACTTTACAGTAGAAAACCCCATGTTTAAGACGAATTTGGTGTAGTTTGGGTCTGCAAGTAGAAATTCCATTTACACGGAGAAATCGCACAAAACACTTAGTGGATCCGTATAACGGATTTGAATTATTATAATCGGGAGTTTTGAGTCATATCAGGTCTAGACTCATTATCGCATCGCAACTACGGAACGGCCTATGTTAAAGTCTAGACCCCGAACCTTTGTGATTTGCGATTGCCGACATATCGCATCGGCGTTCGAAAGCGGAAGTGGTGAAGTGTTAAGCAGTGTCGATCGCCGATAGTGATTAGCGATAATCGCATCGAACCTTTGCCAAAGGGAAGCACCGATAGTGCAAACCTTGTGACTGTCGATTGTCGATAAGGCAATTAAATCCTAACCATCCGATCGACCAGATCCCGATCTACGCATTAACACATATATTTGTTTAAAAGGGCGAAAAAGCATTGTTTTGGCATTTCCAAGTGTATTTCGGCTCCGAAAGAGAAAAGCATTGTTTTAAGCATTTCCAAAGGCATTTCAGCTCCAAAAGGAAAAGGCATAATATCGAGGTAAAGGGTGGTAAAAGTGGGGTTTGAAAGGCTAAATGCATGTTTAAATACTCCTGATTGTGTAATGGCCCAAGAGCTTAACTGGTTCCGTTTTAAAGGAAAAGCACCTAATTACGCTTCTGATATGCATATGAAGCTTTAAAGGTTTATAAGGGAGAAATAGTCCCGATAGGGTATAAGGGTGTGGCAGCCTTAAGGTTGCATCATTTTTGATATCAGAGTATGAAAAGGGAAGAAAATTTCATGCGAGAAGATGTTTTGCTTATGAAGATTTATGATACAAAAGGTATGAAAGTAGCAGAAGTTGAATGAATGTAAGTTTGGCACCAAATTACAGCAGTGAGACTATAGAAGAACTTTTGGAAGTTCTTAGAGATTGTAGCGGAACCTTATTCCAATTGAGGCTTGGAATAGATAGGGACAGAGGAGTCCTTAAGAGTAGTGAGTGTAGCAACTAGAGAGAGAGAGCAAGATTGCTCAGTGCAAGTTGTAAGTTAAAAGGACTTGGGGACCAGGCAGAGGAGAAGCTTGGTGAGAAGATCAACTTAGAAGGAAGTTGATTGATTACAGGTGTAGAGCTCACATAGAAGAGAAGATGGCTATGGAAATTCATATGGAAGATTCAGAAGAAGGCTATAAGATGAATGAGGAGGGTGCTCAAAAAATCCATAGGGAATGGATGAGTCAAGCAGAGATTGACAGGGAAATGGCTGAGATAAGAGAAGAACTCAATGTGTTAGTAATGCTACTAGAAGAGAACCAAAGACAAGGTTGGGTCTTGAAGAGGAAGCTAATGAAGTGTCCTAAGTTGCAGATAAGGTTGCAACAAGAACAGGTAAAGTGGTTGATGAAAAACCTCAAAGAAGTAGAGGCAGAAATGGAAGTTTCCATTTGTAGACTAGAACAAGGTGAAATGTTGGGTGAAGAGGATAATGGGAGATCAACTGAAGATCTCATGAACTATTGGAATAGTTCAGAACAATTAGGGGATATGTTGACAAGGGAAGTAGATGAGGCAATGGAGCCTTGTGATTTTTATTCTCATAGTTTGTGTATGTTTGCAAGATATGCAGAGGATAACGGATAGTCTAGTGAAATTGTCACACACAGGAATGAAGCTCTTGAGGTGAAGTATGATGGAGAATGCCTTTTAGAGGAAGAAGGTGTTGATTTATTGCAGCAGAAGGAGTTCATAGATGAAATTCTGTTTGGTATGAAACAGTCAGATGAAGCTATTATGGACCAGAAGTCTAATGAAAATGCCATAGTGGTATCCCAAGCAGGTAAGCAAATGAATTTGTTTGATGGAATGGATGAAAGAACTTTGCAATATGATAGTGCAGAAACCAGGATAACTCAGGAGGATTTCCAGGAAAAGAATGAAGCTGAGGATGGAAGTTGTGATGAACTGTTGGAGAGATTTCACATGGAATTATAATTCTTGGAAAGATTGCTCAAGGAACCTGTTGTGGCCAGCAACACCCCCCCCCCTTGTTCATTTAAGTGTTGTCCAAAATACTAAATGAATGGGGACCCTTAGTTAAATTTTAGAAAAAAAGCAAGAGTTTCCTTTCTTCAAAATAAGGTTACCATCGTAAGCTTAGAAAGGCCTTTTGAATATTTTTTAACCTAAGTCTATGATAAGGGAAATATCTTTAAAGCCGCGTTGCAAAAAAGATAGGAAATGCCTCCATTTCTCTATAATATCGGTATGCACAAGATTCTCGTGTTAAGCATAATATCGCATCGCAATAAAGTAATACTCATAAGAAAAAAACTTCAAGATTTACCGATCTGCGATAACACCGATCGCAAGATCGCATATCGCAGAAATGAGCTGACAAGATTCGGCAAACATTAAACTTTTGCGACCTGCGATGTTGCGATCGCTGCGATATTATATTCATATGTTTGCGTGATTTGCGATGGTGCGATTTGCGATGGCGTGATCTGCGATGTTACGTAAGCAAATCATAAATCACTTCATCACGAATCCTTCGGGCACGCTATTCAAAGAAAAGCCACTTACCATAATCTGACTCAAGATCATGCGCTTTTAATGATAGTAAAGGAATTAGTTGTCAGCTATTAAATGAAATGAAAACGTGTGCTTTTGTAAAGAATTACTTCATGTATGGTGGCATATTTGATATATATGTTGCATTTAAAACTCTCCCATCACCTTTCTTGATCAGTCATTTCCATTTCACTCATAAGCTGCAGGAACGAAGAACTAAAGATGATTCAAAGCCAAATGCAGGAAGAAATGGGAAAGAAAAATAAAGCTCAAGGCTCTGAGGCAAAGGAAAAGACGAAGGAGATGGCGCCTTTGTATACAGACACGGCCTGTAACAGAGACGCAGGGATATCGACATGGGAAAGCATGTACAGACTACTTGAAGAAGAGAATCCCAGAATAATGAAGATTGCTGCTGTCGCGGGCTCACAACGCTCTTCCGAGGCGTCCTTAGAGGAGCTAGCATGTTCATTTCTTCACCGGATAGTAGCAAGGCCCAAAATTCTACCATATACGGATATGATCAAGTGGATACTTGACAATGCAGAGATGAACAACAGAAAATTCAAGATTCAAGGACATGGGCTCATCGGGTCATTCGCTGCACAAGATTTAAAGCTTATGTATCATCTTCCTGAACTGCAGGCGACTTACAATGCACAATGCGTTAAGAAAATTGTGGAAGAGAACCCAAACCTAGCAGAGACCACCAAAGATTGGTCCAGAAAAGAGGAGCCGCTCAAAAAAGACAAAAATGGTATGTACAGCACTGGTTCCCTCACCTCTCCGTATTGTTTTGCTGCGGCCATGCTTTGTAGATTATTTGGGATGTCGGATATCAATAAGTTTTTGTCTGAATGGCTACCATTAATAGATGCTGGCACAAATGCCGATATTATGGATTGGGCCAAGATCTTTTCTGATAATCTATACACGGCTATTATCAATTGCCGGTCTAAAAGATCCTTGTCTCAAAGGATCTATCCTCCTTTTTATCTGTCCGCATATGTTATGGATTCTATTTGTTATGTGTCTAAATTTCCCACTATGGGTTGGAAATGGACTACCCAGGACCCATTACCTATCCATTTTTATCATAAGATGTTATGGGATTCTCAGTTCGTCCCACACTTCTACCAGATTTGTCATGGGCTTATCTTACCCTTGTATAGAATGATGTATGATGAAGACCCCTCGAGGTGCTCACCCGAGGCACAGATAGATATCATCCCCATCGCAAGATGGTTCGGGGAAGAATGGTTCACCTATATTAGAGTGTTTGGAAGCATTGTACCTCCTCATGTCCTGCCTCTGTATATCCCCGATAATTTACACAGGGCCAATTTAATCAAAGAGACCACCCCGGGTTACCTACCAAATAAACTACTACTGGAAGCAGGATGGAAGCAGAAGGCGCAGGAAAAGGGAAAAGCGATCCAAGCATTAAACAAGTTAAATTGGGAGTGTTACTGGGCATACTTGGTCAAGCCGCATAGTCAATGGATGACTGTGAAATGCATCATAAACGCGGCCGAAAAAGTAGTGCCAGCTCTCATAGATTCTGTTTTCGCAGCCCAGCTCAGCGCAGAAGTTAGCCAGCCGACTCTCCTCAAGCCCATGATGAACACTTGCAGCTTTAAAGACCAAATTCAGAAGTAGCCTTATTTTAGAATGTTGTTTTTTCTTTAAAATTAGATTAGAAAAAGGACGGTTATTTGAAAACTGCATCCTAAATTTTGTAAATACACTATTATTAGAATTAGGAAGTAATATTTTAACCCTTCTCATTGCATTTGGAGAAGGGTCCAGAAATTTGTCAAAAACTTGTCCTCGGAACATGCACTTCTGCACCCTCAGAGGAGGTTTTGATGAATGGATGGATAGAGATTTATTAATGTTTGCATTTGATGTCTGCTACTGATGTTGCACTTTTTTACTCTTAGTAGATGTTAGAACAAGTAGAGATAAATCGTTTTTGCTTGAAGCTTATGAGTAGGATTAGTCATAAATGGTACTTTTATCTCTTGGCCATTTCTGCTTATATTCTTAAAGTGATATACAGTTTTCAGTTGTTTATATGTTACTGCATGAATGTATGAGTTACCATTTGGCACTTCTGTACGGTGGAGCCATTTATTTATGTCTGATATATGAATAACTTATTATGCGATATTCTGTTCACAACTGTTTTGCCTAACTTTTTATGCAAAGTGGTTTATCTTAATTGATTTCTATTCTTATGATAGCTGAATGATCTTTATTACCAGTTATTGTTTGAAATCTCTTTAGATTGCATAATAGAAGAAATACGCCCCGGGTTAGCGTAAATTAGATGGGTTGTTTCTCATTAGATTACAATAGCATAGAGTTAGTTTAAAAGTTTGAATTAAATTAGCTTTAAGTATTCTTAGATCAGCAACATACAACTCTGCACACACACACATACACCCTTAGATTAGGAAACTGATCCCATTATCCCCAGTCGGACCCACTATACCAAACGGATAAGGAGCTGCCAACCAAGGTCCGGACCGGGTGGGTATCCCCCTTGTTGTCGACCCGATTTTCGGGGCTTCAACATATTTGGCGCTAGAAGGAGGGCCTGAACATAGTGTCTGTTGGAATGATTTTCAATTGTAACATTTGAATCAGGATGGCTACTCACAAACTTCCCATTTGGAGTTTGTTATATACCTAGGGGGAATAATATGGGGTACCAAGGGAGGTACCCAAGGTAATAATGTAATAATGGGATGGGCCATAGTAATAAATAAGGTGGTTAACCCATGTCATGTAAGGGACCACAAGTAGTTAATAATAATGTAATGGGCCCATGGTATTAGTTGATGGTATGAGGAAACCATGGTAATGATGCATGGTATTGTATGTATGAGGCCTATATAGAGGCTAGAGACTCCACATGAAGATGAAGAGAAGAATTATTGTATGAACAGGCATATGGCTTGTGGAGTATTCTCCTTCCTTAAGGAGTGAATGTATGGTGTTGCCCTACCTTAAGGGTTTGATCAATAAAGTATCATTTCATATTATCTTTGGGTTTACTTGCATTATATCATATTTTCATTCAGATCTATAATATTCTTGGATTAGAGCTACAACAAGTGGATCAGATCTACAACAAGTGGTATCGGAGCTCTTTCTTGGGCAAACCGTGGAGAATTTTTTTTTTCATTTTTGCAGGGTTTCTGGGGCGGCGAGTTGCAGGTCAGATCTGTACATTTTGGTGAAATATCTGTAGAATCTAATTGCAGATCTGTATTCCTTGTGAAAAAATACCCAAATTCAAAAAAAAAATCAGTTGAATCGGAGTCCGGATGAAGGAGATATCGCTGATCTAAAAATCAGTGGGGTTGCAGACAATTTTCAAGGCAGCGAGTTTTGCGGCGCAGATCTAGAAGTCCTGGTGCTAGATATGCAAGATCTAATTGTAGATCTGGAATATTTGGGAAAAAACACATGATTTCAAAAAAAAAATCAGTCGAATCGGGGTCCGGATGAGGGAGATATCGCTGATTTAAAATCAGTTTTTTTTGCAGAAATTTTGGGTGACGCCGGGAGCGTAGCAGCGCAGATCTGGAATTCTAGTGCCTGGATCAGGATTTTTATCATATGGGAAGATGCGGAATGATTGTTCCATTTCCAAAAATAGGTTATAATAGAGATTCTGAGCAATATTGACGGATTTGTGGCCATTTCAAATTTTCGCCAAGTTTTTTCAAAACCCTCTTCATGGCTTCTAGCAAGGTTCTATATTTTACAGGAACAGATGATGGTCCTACTATTGAAGAATTTATACAAAGATACAAGTCCTCACATGGGAAATATTGGAGGCTTCCAATAGTATTTAGTATGAGAGATGAGGCTAAAAAGTGGTGGTTATCACTTGACCACCAGCAGATGGCCAACATTTCAGATGCAGAATTTGAAAAACTCTTTTTGGACAAATGGTCTCGGGCTAGAAAAAAGGAGAATGAGACACATAAGGGTTTAATTGCTACGGGTGTCTCCTTATTGCAGGTTCATGGATTGATTCAGAAGGAGAAAATCATTGTGTATATAAATCCGAGTTGCAAGCAAAATCTCATAAATATCAACTTAACAAAGAAATTGCAAGTCCCAGCAAAACAAATTGAACATACACAGGTTGATGATAAGGATGTTCAAATCTATAAGGATTTGAAGCTTTCTATGGATAAGTATGTGTTTCATGGTGATTTTTATGCTTCAGAGATGGATAATATCGATGTTGTTTTGGGATATCCTTGGATGGAATCGGTGGGTACTATCAATATTAATGTGCAGAAGAAATTCCTGAAGCTATGGTATAAAAAGAAGAAAATTACATTACAGGATATTTCCATCCATAAACAGGTAGAGCACATGGAGGCTGAAGCAGAAGATGTTCAAGGGACTAACATATCAGATGATGAGCCTTTGATGATCGACAATCAAACACAAACAGAGGCTGCAGAAGAAAAGGTTACAGGTGATGATACATCAAAGGAGGGCTCAGTGGTTGAAGTCATATTGACAAAGAAGACACCACAACAGGCACCACAGCAGGGTGAAGTCAATCAAAAGCCATCGTGGGTTAAAACTTCAACATATCATCACCCACATCACCCAGCGAGACAACCATCAAGATGGAAACCAAGTCGTCACATGACGGATCGCGAGGAGAGAAGATCCACCCACTGCACATCAACACAGAAGAGCTGCCACGGTCAACTTCCATCTCAAGCGAGCGAGGCACCAGCGAGATCGAGGGTTCACCTTTCTCTTGGATGGCTAGATGCACGTGCATGGTATCAGTGGACTACTCTTTTGTGTAGATCTTATTATTTGTGTTCTTCCCATGTTTCGGGGACGAAACATGCTTAGGGGGGTGGAATGTTATATACCTAGGGGGGATAATATGGGGTACCAAGGGAGGTACCCAAGGTAATAATGTAATAATGGGATGGGCCATAGTAATAAATAAGGTGGTTAACCCATGTCATGTAAGGGACCACAAGTAGTTAATAATAATGTAATGGGCCCATGGTATTAGTTGATGGTATGAGGAAACCATGGTAATGATGCATGGTATTGTATGTATGAGGCCTATATAGAGGCTAGAGACTCCACATGAAGATGAAGAGAAGAATTATTGTATGAACAGGCATATGGCTTGTGGAGTATTCTCCTTCCTTAAGGAGTGAATGTATGGTGTTGCCCTACCTTAAGGGTTTGATAATAAAGAATCATTTCTATCTATATTCAATCTTATTATTCTTGGGTTTATTTCTCTTAACATATATTTCTGGGTTAGATCTACAACAAGTGGTATCAAAGCTACAACAGAGTTGCATCCATGTTCCTACCTCTTCCAACACTCCACCTGAAGTGGTAAGACTCTTGTCTCAGGTAAAATTCAATGGTAAGAATAATTCTTCTACTTTTAATCATGCTCTTCAATTTATTCAAAGAGTTTCAAGTTCGGATGTTCAAAGAATTGATGAAGGCGTTTTATGCAGAATTTTTACTCTTACATTCACGGCGGAAGCTAGAAAATGGTGCAGAACCCTCACAGTTGCCTCAATTCACAGCTGGGACCAATTCGTCAAGACTTTCATTTGTGAATTTGATTGTTATGACTATGACCAGGTATATGATGAAATTGATTATCTACGGAAACAAGATGAATCTGTTAGGGATTTTAATATGCGATTTCATCTTAATTGTCTAAAGTATGATCTTGAAAGTGAACTCATGGATGAAGAATATTCAGATTATGCTGAGCATTCCCTGCCTCCTATGTCTGATCAAGCAGAAATTAGTCCAAGCTTTGTCTCATTTTCATCTAATGTGAATGAGAATTCCAATTTGAATATACAAATCAGCCATGATGAAGAAAGTTCCCAAAGCCTAGGAGACATGCATGCTCTAATGCAAGAAGACAAAAGCGAGAATGCTGGAGAAAAGCCTGCCTTGGAACCAGGAGATGACTTTGATACAAGGTCAGATAATATCGTTGCAAATCAACAAATGCAGATGCCAAGGTTAGAACAACAAACTATTTCTCTTTCAAAAAGTATCAGTACACAAAGGTATGATCTAAAGCCCGATGTCTATCATGAATCTGATGAACAAAGATTTTTCCATGATGATATTTTCAAATGCATTGTTCCAGAATCGCATTTTTCTCTTTATCCCGATGTTTTTAGTGATGATAATTTTTCCCCTCTCAATATTAAAGATATCTCAAAAAGTACAGAGGATTATTCAAATGAGTCATCATTAGGTTTTCAAGATAAAAAGACAGCTATAGAACATCCTTTGATCATTTTCAAACAAGAACCACTTGACCTTCCTTGTCTGAAAATATATGAAGAAAAAGAGAAATCTAGGGAAACCTGTAAAATCATTTTTGATAGCTACTTTGACAACGATGATGTTGTTGATTTATCCCAAGTAACTCAACAAAGCTCAGATAATGAGAGATATTCTAATTCAGGAATCATATCAGTCAATCCTCATTTCAAAGTAAAAGATCATTTGCATGATTTTACTATCCAAGACAATACCCCGATCTATGATTCATATCATGAGGAAACCCCCATGCCTGTTCACAATCATAACTTGTCTTCTGATTCACAAGACGGAATTCGAAATTGCTCGGATCCCATAATTCTGGCCAGTTCTTGTGAAAAACAAGATATTCCAAGTCAATCCCAGTTGTGTTGTAACATTATTTGTACAGATAATCATTTCTTTCTTTCTCACTTGCACTCATTTTGTACAAAATCGGATTGTGTTTTAAATTTTCAGACTTTTGATAGATTACTATGGTATGTTGAGCACCTTATCAAAGAACATTCGAAAGATGTGCTACCATTTTGGAAAACTAAACTGTGTCAAGGAAGTATAGAACTTTTTCAATTCCAAGATCAATCAATATCAGACTTCCTTAAAAAACTTATTTGGCATCCAAAACATCATCAACGAAGGAAAGTACCTTTCGAAACTTGTCGGCAATTCACGCCAATTGATAAATCTCTTTCCAGAAATTTCCATCTATTCTTCATTGATTTATTTAGTGATTTATATATGGAAACTTTCCTTTTACAAGAAATTGCTAAAAGCTTGACTTTAACGCACAGTAGGTTACAGGCCATTAAAACTGAAAAATCATATTCGCAACCTGGCTTGTCATCTTTCCTATTACGAGATCATCAATCCATAACAGAAATTCATCCTGATTTTTATGATCCAATAGGTATCCAGTTGGAAAGAAGTTTTCATAAGAAAGAAATTTCAGACAGAATTCCAACTGAAGTTACACATTCTTATTCCACATCCAACATTAACAGTCCAAGAAAAGTTTTGTTCTTAACACTGATGTTTGAAAGTTACATATGTGTAGGAATAAAAATGAAAAGATGGTTCCACTGGAAATATCATTTCACCTAGTTAATTTTCTGTATATAGTTAGAATAGGAGTAGGAGTAATTTAGCTAGGTTATTAGGTTTATAATTTACTTTTAATAGTTGGTAGGCAAAATAAGAGGAGAGATTATCCCTATTCTGTACATAATCCTAGGGAATGTCTACCTCTCATTTCGTTAAATATTTTTCTCCATAATAAAATTTGCTATGGTTAACAACATTTGACATTTACTAAAGACACCTTTTCTCTATCAAGATTTTGAACTTTTGCTTCTATAAATAGCAAATCTTTTGGAAACTTGATCTTTATTTTCAATAGAACTTTAACCCAGATATGATACTAGTTTCAACTCCAAGAAATTTGAAGAAAGCAATCTTAGTGAAGAAATTGCTTTATGTCAGTACAATGAAAGGCATCAATAACAAAATAAGGATTCCCTGTAGAAACAGCCATTTCCAAAAAGCTCTATTATTGTCATCCAGAACTTTCTTAAGGAAAAAAAATTGACTTCCTCCCTACTAAAGAAAATCGCAGCATTTAGAAAAAGACCCAAGGATACACTATATCTTGAAGAATAAGAGGTCTCATCACGAGCCAGCTTATCATGATCACAGATATTATAACTTGCTGACTTTGTCATTACTGTCCACCAAAACAGGGCAAGGACTTAAGATTATTGAAATCACAAGACAAGGGGTCTCATCGCGAGCCAGCTTCTTCAGCAAAAGTGTAAATCAAGTGAATGACTGTGTCATAATTTGGCTACCAAACCAAGACATTGTTCTTTAAGAATAAAAAAAAAGGAAAAAGTATCAATCTGGGTTTTTTCTTTAAGAGTTGTAGATCACCTTAAGTAGGATAAAGGATCATTACTGGGTAACAGGTAACCCTGTCGAGGCTATGGACGCCTGCTGGCAGCAGAGGCTCTACCTGCGACAAAGGAGCATATTTAAAAGGCTGCTACACAGGGAAGAATTTATTTTATTTTTTACAAGACCAAGTAATGGCTGATGTAAATGCAAGGACAAGCTAAGGATACAAGTAATTAAAATAGAAAGAGGTTGAAACAAAATATCATTGACAGTTTGAAGTATAATATGCTTTATCTTTTTATAATAAAGTTTAAGTTTTCTGAGAAAATTTTTTGTTTCGGAAGTTTGAAAACGTCAATAGAAGATCAGAGATAACTGGTTCTCCCAAGTGAATCGCCAATTGTTGTGGCCAGCAACACCCCCCCCCCCCCCCCCCCCCCCTTGTTCATTTAGTTATTCCAAAATACTAAATGAATGGGGACCCTTAGTTAAATTTTAGAAAAAAAGCAAGAGTTTCCTTTCTTCAAAATAAGGTTACCATCGTAAGCTTAGAAAGGTCTTTTGAATATTTTTTAACCTAAGTCTATGATAAGGGAAATATCTTTAAAGCCGCGTTGCAAAAAAGATAGGAAATGCCTCCATTTCTATATAATATCGGTATGCACAAGACTCTCGTGTTAAGCATAATATCGCATCGCAATAAAGTAATACTCATAAGGAAAAAACTTCAAGATTTACCGATCTGCGATAACACCGATCGCAAGATCGCATATCGCAGAAATGAGCTGACAAGATTCGGCAAACATTAAACTTCTGCGATCTGCGATGTTGCGATTGCTATGATATTATATTCGTATGTTTGCGTGATCTGCGATGGTGCGATTTGCGATGGCGCGATCTGCGATGTTACATAAGCAAATCATAAATCACTTCATCACGAATCCTTCGGGCACGCTATTCAAAGAAAAGCCACTTACCATAATCTGACTCAATATCATGCGCTTTTAATGATAGTAAAGGAATTAGTTGTCAGCTATTAAATGAAATGAAGACGTGTGCTTTTGTAAAGAATTACTTCACGTAAGGTGGCATATTTGATATATCTGTTGCATTTAAAACTCTCCCATCACCTTTCTTGATCAGTCATTTCCATTTCACTCGTAAGCTGCAGGAACGAAGAACTAAAGACAATTCAAAGCCAAACGCAGGAAGAAATGGGAAAGAAAAATAAAGCTCAAGGCTCTGAGGCGAAGGAAAAGACGAAGGACATGGCGCCTTTGTATACAGACACAGCCTGTAACAGAGACGCAGGGATATCGACATGGGAAAGCATGTACAGACTGCTTGAAGAAGAGAATCCCAGAATAATGAAGGTTGTTGCTGTCGCGGGCTCACAACGCTCTTCTGAGGCGTCCATAGAGGAGCTAGCATGTTCATTTCTTCACCGGATAGCAGCAAGGCCCAAAATTCTACCATATACGGATATGATCAAGTGGATACTTGACAATGCAGAGATGAACAACAGACAATTCAAGATTCAAGGACATGGGCTCATCGGGTCATTCACTGCACAAGATTTAAAGCTTATGTATCATCTTCCTAAATCGCAGGCGACTTACAATGCACAATTCGTTAAGAAATTTGTGGCAGAGAACCCAAACCTAGCAGAGACCACCAAAGATTGGTCCAGAAAAGAGGAGCCGCTCAAAAAAGAAAAAAACGGTATGTACAGCACTGGTTCCCTCACCTCTCCGTATTGTTTTGCTACGGCCATGCTTTGTAGATTATTTGGGATGCCGGATATCAATAAGTTTTCATCTGAATGGCTACCATTAATAGATGCTGCCACAAATGCCGATATTATGGATTGGGCCAAGATCTTTTCTGATAATCTATACACAGCTATTATCAATTACCGGTCTAAAAGATCCTTGTCTCAAAGGATCTATCCTCCTTTTTATCTGTCCACATATGTTATGGATTCTATTTGTTATGTGTCTAAATTTCACACTATGGGTTGGAAATGGACTACCCAGGACCCATTACCTATCCATGTTTATCATAAGATGTTATGGGATTCTCAGTTCGTCCCACACTTCTACCAGATTTGTCACAGGCTTATCTTACCCTTGTATAGAATGATGTATGATGAAGACCCCCCGAGGTGCTCACCCGAGGCACAGATAGATATCATCCCCATCGCAAGATGGTTTGGGGAAGAATGGTTCACCTATATTAGAGTGTTTGGAAGCACTGTACCTCCTCATGTCCTGCCTCTGTATATCCCCAATAATTTACCCAGGGCCAATTTAATCGAAGAGACCACCCCGGGTTACCTACCAAATAAACTACAACTGGAAGCAGGATGGAAGCAGAAGGCGCAGGAAAAGGGAAAAGCGATCCAAGCATTAAACAGGTTAAATTGGGAGTGTTACTGGGCATACTTGGTCAAGCCGCATAGTCAATGGATGACTGTGAAATGCATCATAAACGCGGCCGAAAAAGTAGTGCCAGCTCTCATAGATTCTGTTTTCGCAGCCCAGCTCAGCGCAGAAGTCAGCCAGCTGACTCTCCTCAAGCCCATGATGAACACTTGCAGCTTTAAAGACCAAATTCAGAAGTAGCCTTATTTTAGAATGTTTTTTTTTCTTTAAAATTAGATTAGAAAAAGGACGGTCATTTGAAAACCGCATCCTAAATTTTGTAAATACACTATTATTAGAATTAGGAAGTAGTATTTTAACCCTTCTCATTGCATTTGGAGAAGGGTCCAGAAATTTGTCAAAAACTTGTCCTCGGAACATGCACTTCTGCACCCTCAGAGGAGGTTTTGATGAATGGATGGATCGAGATTTATTAATGTTTGCATTTGATGTCTGCTCCTGATGTTGCACTTTTTTACTCTTAGTAGATGTTAGAACAAGTAGAGATAAATCGTTTTTGCTTGAAGCTTATGAGCAGGATTAGTCATAAATGGTACTTTTATCTCTTGGCCATTTCTACTTATATTCTTAAACTTATATACAGTTTTCAGTTGTTTATATGTTACTGCATGAATGTATGAGTTACCATTTGGCACTTCTATATGGTGGAGCCATTTATTTATGTCTGATATATGAATAACTTATTATGTGATATGCTGTTCACAACTGTTTTGCCTAACTTTTTATGCAAAGTGGTTTATCTTAATTGATTTCTATTCTTATGATAGCAGAATGATCTTTATTACCAGTTATTGTTTGAAATCTCTTTAGATCGCATAATAGAATAAATACGCCCCGGGTTAGCGTAGATTAGATGGGTTGTTTCTCATTAGATTACAATAGCATAGAGTTAGTTTAAAAGTTTGAATTAAATTAGCTTTAAGCATTCTTAGATCAGCAACATCCAACTCTGCACACACACACATACACCCTTAGATTGGGAAACTGGTCCCATTATCCCCAGTCGGACCCGCTATACCAAACAGATAAGGAGCTGCCAACCAAGGTCCGGACCAGGTGGGTATCCCCCTTGTTGTCGACCCGATTTTCAGGGCTTCAACAGAACCTGAAGGAGAAATGAAGCTCTTAGAACCTGATGAAGAAAAGGATATGGTTACTATGCATAATAAGGATGTACTATCTCTAACATTTATAGAGTTAAGTAAATGTTTAGACTCTTCAGTTAATGATGTGACTACAGGTGTGGAAGACAGCATTAATAAATATGATGTTGAAATCAGACAAATTGAGCAGAGATTATTTGAAGGTGAAATGGAAGATTAGGAACAAGGAAGTTATGTCCTCGAAGACATGAAGGAGACAGAAGTATTAATTCATCGATATAAAGATGGAAGAAACTAGCAATTTAAAAAAGATGATCAGCAACAAGAGAATGAATTTGAGGAAGGCATTGGATTGCAGAAGTATAGCAACTGGAAGCAGAATGAAGAACATGAGATTAGTCTAAGAGTACAAACAAAGACAAGTGAAGACCAAAGATACAAATGGAGAACGAAGAAAAGGGTCAAGTGGAAGCTATTGCAATAGAGGTGGAATGGAAAGCTGATAAACGAGTTATTAGAGAAGGAGAGACTCAGAGAAATGGAGTCATAGCAAGAAGAATCTGCTGAAATACAGAAAATCTATGATGGAGGATTGGTGCTTGA
This sequence comes from Pinus tabuliformis, assembly GCA_031772625.1. Taxonomy (NCBI): domain Eukaryota; kingdom Viridiplantae; phylum Streptophyta; class Pinopsida; order Pinales; family Pinaceae; genus Pinus; species Pinus tabuliformis. Next base: position 104,593,090 of record CM062812.1, read on the forward strand.
AGCATCAAAAGAGGATGGAAGGTACTGTGTTTTTAAAACTGATGATTTTTGTATGTTTGCAAGTCATATAGACTTGAGGAAAGACAAGCAGTTATTAGAAATTGTTATATTAACAAGTGAAGAGATGACTACTCACAGCCATATGAAGAACAAAGAGAAAAGTTACAGTCAAGTGAAGGACGATGTCCAATCATATGATGTCCAAGGGATAAGTCAAAAGGAGGATGGCAAAGGAATTATTTAGATCAAAGGAATGTTTGGAAAGGAATAGATACATTCATATGAACATAGAACAAAGAGTTTTCTCAGGAAAACTGGTGAAGCTAATAAAAACCAAATGGAGAATCTTATGGTGTATTCAGGAAGTGGAAGTCAAATGGAAGAGTTGATGATGAAATTATTTGAGGAGACCTTGGTGTCTCATAATTTTGAAACTAATATTTTGTGTGTAAATGCAGGATACACTGAAGTAAGACAACTGATTCATGTTGTCATAAGGGAAAGGAAAAGCAAAGATATGATTTTTCAGAAGTTAGAAGAAGGAAATTCACACAATCTTGTGATGCAGAGGAAAGGGCAGTTGTTAAACATAGCTGTAGTGAATTATACAGATATTAGACAACTATTGAAGACTGAAGCCAAAGGAGAACAACTACTGAAGGTTGATATAGAAGACTTTGTAGATGTTAAATAGTTATTGAAGATTATTGACCTTGAAGAAAGCCAGAGTAAAGAAGTACTAAAGACAGATGTTGAAGACAATGGAATTAGTAAAGATCGTGTAGAGCTCTTGGGAGAAATTCCAAATGAGATGACAGATTTGTGGCATGAGTCAAGTCTTTTGAAGAGGAGGCAAGGAAACCAAGGAATAAGTGATCAGACTGTACAACCAGAACTGAATAAGAATGAAGAAGTTGTCATAACTGTTGGCATAATGAGGAAGCAAGGTAAAGTATTTGTGTTTAATGAATTGCCTGAATCTGATGAAGATTTATATGCAGGAACAAGACAATGTGAAGTCAATTTGAACCAAGGAGTTGATTCTGAAGATCAGATCAAATTAATGAAGGGTGAGATCAGAATGTCTCAGAAAGATGAAATGGTGTTGAATTTACAGTATGGGAGTGTCGAACAAGAAAGGAGTTCAAGAGATGATAGTAACAGGATTACTATTGTACCACAAAGAGTTATTGATGAAGAAGAGGTTGAAGATGACATTTCAGAAGTAGACAAATATGATACCATGATCCTTAAGTGTGTAGAATTTAAGCTACTAGAAGAAGAGGTATTCCAAGTACCTAAGCAAGTAGGAAGAATTCTTAGTTTTCAAAAAAATTGTGGAGTTGCAGGTACACTGGGAATTGAAGTAAGAAATGATGGAGCCATGAATGAGAAACCAAAAGAAGGAACTGAAATTATTGCAGGGGATCAATGGAGAAGGCATTTGTACATTTCAGAAATGTATATGGAAAAATATTGGCACAGAGATTATGATGTTCTTATTCAAGAACACATCCAGTTGCAGGAGAATAGTATTCATCATCTGAGAAGTGAAGTGGACAAAGAAATTGATGAGTTGTGGAAACTCATAACACAATATTCCAATAAAACAAATAAAGGATAGAAGAAGAAAGGAAGATTGGCTAGAAAGAATGGTACAGGTGAAGGAAATGGAAAACTGTAATTTAAGATGTGGGAGCCTATCATAAACTATAATGATGAGAAAACAACAGTAAGATATATGAAAAGGACAATAGCAGACAGTGAAAGCATAGTTAATGGGGCATTGCAGCGTAAAATATGGAGACTTGGAGAACAAACAACAACAGCAACAACCAAGGACAAACTACCAAACCAAGTATGGGATCTAGGAGGACACAGATTAGAAGCACATGATCAAGAGATCATGATTATTTTTAACCTTGGGAGTCTGATGCAGGAGCATCTAGGCCTAGCCAGTAATGTGATGGTGTGGTCACATGTTGTGGCTAATGAAAGTTTGGAAGAAGAATTGGTTGTTTAATTTGTATTAATTTCAAATAAATGTAAGTAGTTAATGTTTGCCTAATTCTAAACAGAATTGGGAATAATTGGCAAGTGATCCTCCCTGCGTGGAGATCAAGCCAAGCAGTTGGAATGATTAGTTAGGGTAGGATTTAATTCTTCAAATATAGTGAATTCCTTCATTTGTGGAAGGAAAACTGTTAGACAGAGCATATATGTGTTTCCTTTCTTTTCTGGAAGGGATTCGAGATGGGATTAGAGAGGATTTGACAGTAATGTAAGCCTATGGGTAGCGTAGGAGGAAAAAGCACACTAATTAGGAGAATCAGGCCAGAGAGGGACAGAGAGCCTTCGAGATATAGTTATATGTTTATATTTATATGCAGAGAGTCAGTTTTAAGTCTGGAACTATGTATTTATGCATTGTCGAGTTTTGTTGTATTTATACGTGCAGATAGCTAAAATCCCATTTGCAGGCATATTAATCCACCATTGATCATTTAAGGCTCGATGGCAATCTATTGAATAAATGAAGGACTATCAAATTGTGAATAAATGATGTTGTCTGTGTAATTGTCAGGCTAGGCAGTAACTCTCCAAAACAAACAACTAATTCGTCTATTATTCCATAGGTAACCCATTGTTATATACAATAGGGAGTGATTGTTCAGTTCATCTCCCGATGACTGTTCACCTTCCCAATTTATTTATTTACATAAAATTCCCAATCATGAAGATTAGGTGTCAACATTCCCCCCCTTAATCTGAAGGGATGTTGGTGAGTCCAAGCATCATTCTGAATCGTTCAAGCTTTTCCCTTCCAAGTACTTTGGTGAAGATGTCTGCAATTTGCTCATTTGTGGAACAATGACGGAGATGGATTTTTTTGGCCTCAACATGATGTCGAATCAGATGATATTTAGTATTGATATGCTTTGTTCGATCATGGAACTTTGGGTTCTTGGCCAGCTTTATTGCAGAGGTGTTATCAATCATTAGTGGAGTTGATTGTACTTATTTTACCTGCAAATCTTCAAGAATTTTCCTGAGCCACACAATTTCTTTCGTTGCTTCAGCTGCTGCCACGTATTCTGCTTCTGTTGTGGAATCTGCTGGAACTGATTGTTTGCGTGATCTCCAGGAGACAGCTCCCGATCCAAGACTCATAGCATATCCTAAAGTAGATACCCCAGTTTCTTTGTCTCCATCGAAGTCTGAATCAGAGTATCCAATCAAGATGAAGTCGTCCACCTGTGTATACTTGATTCCAAGGTCTTGAGTTCCCTTCAAGTACCTTAGAACTCTTTTTGCAGCAGACCAATGTCCCTCACAAGGCTTTTGCATGAACCTGGAGAGGATTCCAATAGTAAATGAAATGTCTGGTCTGGTAGTAGTGAGGTAGATGAGACTCCCTACAAGCTGTCTATACTTTGTTGCATCCTCAAATTCCTTTCCTTCAATAGATGTGAGCTTTAAGTTTTGTTCCATTGGAGTAGAAAGAGGATTGCACTCTGTCATGCCAAATATGTTTAACAAATCTCCAATGTATTTCTTTTGAGAAAGAAATATGGATTTTAGATGTTGGGTTACTTCAATGCCAAGATAGTAATGAACATAGCCCAAATCAGTCATTTCAAAACTTTTCCCCAATTCCTTCTTTATGGATGCAATGTAGCTTTCATTGTTCCCTGTCATTAAAAGATTATCTACATATACCACAAGATACACAACTGTTTTGCCAACTTTCTTGACAAATAAAGTTGCATCATCAAGATCAAAATGATTGAAGTTGAGTTTCAGAAGATGCTTAGTTAGTTTTTTATACCAGGCTCACGGTGCTTGTTTGAGGCCATACAAGGACTTCACAAGTTTGCATACTTTATGTTCATGTCCTTTCGCAGCAAATCCTTCAGGCTGGGACATAAAAACATTCTCTTTTAGATCTCCATTCAAGAATGTAGTTTTTACATCCATTTGATGGACTTCCCAACCGTTCTGAGCTGCTAGTGCAAAGAGTGTCCGGATGGTGGCCCATTTTGCTGTGGGGGCAAAAGTTTCCTCATAATCGACCCCTTCCTTCTGTGCAAAACCTTTTGCCACAAGCCTAGCTTTGTGCTTGTCAAGTGAGCCATCAGCTTTGTACTTGTTCTTGTAGACCCACTTGCAGCGAATTGGTTTGGTTCCAAATGGAGGATCAACCAGCTTCCAAGTGTCATTCTTTATGAGGGCATCATACTCCTTTTGCATCGCTTCTTTCCATTCATCATGAGAAGCAGCTTCTTTGAAGGAAGTTGGTTCAAAATCTGTAGACAAGTTCAATTCACAATCATAAGTAACATCCATATCAACAGATGAATTAGAGTCATCTACATCACCTCCATTTTGTTGGTTTGAGTTTTTGGTTCATGTTTTTCCAATTTCATCAGGATGAACACTTTCAAGTGTCTTTGTCAGCCATTTTGGGGGACCTTTTTGAGATGGTCCAGGCTGATCTGTTGATTGAGTTGGGACTGAATCAAGATTGAGTCTCCCAATTCTATCAATTACATCACTTAAAGCATCATCCGTTGTTGGAGTTTCATGCAGGGGAGATTGTTCTTCAGAAGAATATTCCACATGTTGATCTAGTATAGGAATCCCCCCTTCAAGATGTGGAATCTGATTATCAAACTCTTGAAATGATTTCTTTTTTGTGAATCTATCCAAGCGATCAAGTTGCTGCTTAGCAACATTGTCAGATTTGGATGATTCAAGAAAAATTACATCTCTAGATACAACAAACTTTTTATTTACTTCATCATAGAGGTGGTATGCTTTGGAGGTTGTTGAATACCCCAGGAAGATACACTTACGACTTCTAGCACCAAGTTTGTTTCTATGTACCTTTGGTATCAAAGCATAACAGGTGGAACCAAAGATCCTGAGATGTTTTACCGAAGGAACATGTCCATACCATAATTCATAAGGAGTCTTGTTTCTTATAGCATTAGATGGACATCTATTCTTTATATATGCAGCACATAGAACAGCATCATCCCAAAACATTATCTTTACATTTTTGAAGAAAAGCAAGGATCGTACCATATTCAAGATTGTTCTATTCATTCTTTTAGCTACACCATTCTGTTGGGGATTATAAGGCACAGTTGTTTGATGTTTGATCCCATGTTGGCGAAGATAGTTTTCAAATTCATTTGATGTATATTCTTTTCCATTATCAGTGCGAATAGACCCAATATGAGATTGTGCATCGTTTTCAATCCATTTATGAAAATTCTTGAATGTTTGAAAAGCATCAGATTTGTTCTTCAATAAATAAACCCAACACATTCTGGTGTAATCATCAATAAATGTCATGATATATTCATTTCCATTTGCAGAAGGAACAGGCATTGGACCGCATAAATCTGAATGAATGATTTCAAGCTTCCTATGTGCTCTTGAATGTGAATCATGAAAAGACTGTTTTCTATGCTTTCCTAGAATGCAAGCATCACATTGCTTATGTTTCCTAGGAATTGTAGGCAAACCAGCAACACCATTTTTCTTCAATAAGCGGAGACTGTCATAGTTTAAATGTCCAAATCTAAAATGCCATAATAAACTTGATGGAAGTGTACCTTCTTCAAGATGAGAAATATATGAGAAATGTTGTGCATGAGAAGAGGTTCCTTGCAGTTTGAGAAGCCTTTCTTCTTCTATTCCCCTCATGACAAGTGAGTGGTTAGATGTTTTTCTTACCTCAAGCTTGCCATCAAACATATGAATGGAGTGACCTTGCTGGCGGATGTGGACCAAGGACAGCAAGTTTCTCTTGAGCTGTGGGAGATATAGAACATGATCCAGAAGAAAGTCTGGAAGACCAGGCAGTTTAAGCCTGATTGTGCCAAGCCCTGATGGCTTGATTTTTGACTGATCTGCAAAGTATACTGCTCCATCAACATTGTCAGTGAAATCTTCAAAAAAATCTTTTCTATTAGTCATATGACAGGTTGCTCCTGAATCAAGCAACCAGTCATTTTTCGAAGAAGCAAGTGAAGCATTAAACAAATCTTCATTTACTCCAATGTTACATTGTGCCTCAATATAGTGAGTGGATTCAGGTGCTTTACCTTTGTCTGTATCATCAGTTTTACCTTTCTGCTGGTTTCTTTTCTGCTCAATTTTGTCCCATGGTAGCTTGCATGTAGAAGCATCATGTGATCCATTTCGTTTGCAGCGAATGTAATGCAGATCTGCCTTTTCTCCTTGAGAATATCTGCCCCCCTGCCTCTGAAGTATCTTCCTCTTCCTCTTCGTCCACCTCTTCCTCTTGTAGAATCTTGAGCAGGATGCTTTTCTTTATGAGCAAGGCACACAGTCTCTTCAGAAGATTCAGGAGCTGTCTTCTTTCCAAAGGCTTTCTCTCTTTCAGCAAACTTTTTCACAAGAGAGTCAAAGGTTATATCTTTAAGATTTCCATTTGCTTGTAAAGACTCAAGATAATTGGAGTAGGTAGGATAGAGTGCCTTGAGAAAAGCAATAAGAGGGATATCCAGCTCAACCTTAGTGGATTTAATATCATGCATTATAGACTTTACTTCAGATGCAAGAGCAAGAGGATCATTATTTTTTAGTTCAAGAATGAAGAGTTTAATCATGAGCTGAACAACTTCAATTGCAGAATGTGAGTCATAGAGTTCTTTCAGCTTTTGTAAAGCTTCAAAGGCAGTTGAATATGATGAAATATGGCGACTTACTTCTTCATTTACAAATGCTGCGATTAATGCATAGGCTTTGCTGTTCTTGTTTTCCCAAATGACGAGCTCTTTGTCTGATGTAGGCTACACTGGGTCATTGTCTCCTTCTCCGACACACACTCCTTTCCACAACTCATTGAGGATGAGGGTGTGTTTTATCATTCGGGACCATTCAGGATAGTTCTCCTTGCCAGTGAGAACTATTCCTACCATAGAGATGATTGAATGCATTATGTAAAAAAAATACTTCTGCTGATAAAAAAACTTTTGCTGAGAAAAAGAACTTCTTCTGATAAAAAACTTTCGCTGATAAAAAAACTTCTGCTGATAAAAAAAAACTTTCTACTGATATACAATGAAGTTGTACTCAAAAGGGCAACTCAAAAGATTTCAAATCCACAATGTGACCCCTATAAATCCATCATTGTATAAATTCACCTTACATAAACCTCATATAAGTTTCATATAAGTCCATCATATAACCCTCATAAAACTTCACCTTATAAATCTTATATAAATCTCATAAAGCTTCTCCTATAAATATCATGGTCATGCGCATTATAAATCTCATAAAGCTTCTCCTATAAATACCATGAGAACATTATGATGAAATCAAAACTTGCCAATTTTAACATGGGAATTGAGACTTGCTTTGCCAATGCTTCATGTTAATATGGACGCGGAGACTATGACCATAAATGCCTTATTATGACGGCAATGAAGCACTCAAAGAACCAGTGGTCCAGTCAGTCGGTCAATCCAGCAGAAATCATTTGCCAGTTGCTTCGATATCTGTCTTCTTCTTGAAGGCAGCAGCTTCGGCTTCTTGAATTTTTGCTGCCTCCTCGGTGTCAATGAGGTGTTTCAACTTCTGCTAGAGTGCCCTGACATGCAATGGCATATGTATATAAAAAGTTGTGCGCCTTTTTTTTAGTGGACAAAAATCTTGCATATAAACAAAAAATACGAAAAGCAAATCCTATACCAATACCAACCAACCCGCGTGAATATATGAATACCAGACCGTCCGAGTTCTTTGTTTTTGGGTGAGAGTGAGGAAGCGCAGACAGTAGATTTTAAGTTCGGCGTATACAGAAGTATAACACTAGGGCAGAGACTCGTAGAGTACAGAGATCCATGGCTTTCGACGCCGATATGTTTTTGGTACCACAACGCTGGGCAAAGGAAAAAAAATTTGGTAAGACAGAGGCGAGGTGAATCCGGCGACTCCTGCTCCACTTCTGGAAGACTGAGACGTTACAATCATGCAAAAATCGTGTGAACTGTTAGAGGGCGGACTGGGCGGACTGGTCTATGTGCAGCGTTTAGACAGTGGCAGTCACTGTGGAGGGAACAGAGGGACAGAGAGCCCAACAGTGGACAGACTGCATGAAACTAGCAGAAGGGAGTTACAAGACTATGCCAAAAATGGAGCTGGCTCTGATTCCATGTCAGGCCAGGCAGTAACTCTCTAAAACAAACAACTAATTCGTCTATTATTCCATAGGTAACCCATTGTTATATACAACAGGGAGTGATTGTTCAGTTCATCTCCCGATGACTGTTCACCTTCCCAATTTATTTATTTACATAAAATTCCCAATCATGAAGATTAGGTGTCAACAGTAATTCCCTCAACAAATCTGCAAAAATCGATTTATGCATGCATGTGTTTTATGTGTATTCGGGGTTGAATCATATTAAGTTCAGTTCCCATACTTTACAGTAGAAAACCCCGTGTTTAAGACGAATTTGGTGTAGTTTGGGTCTGCAAGCAGAAATCCCATTTACACAGAGAAATAGCACAAAACACTTAGTGGATCCGTATAATAGATTTGAAATATTATAATTGGGAGTTTTGAATCATATCGGGTCTAGACTCATTATCGCATCACAACTATGGAACGACCTGTGTTAAAGTCTAGACCCCGAACCTTTGCGATTTGCGATTGCCAACATATCGCATTGGCGTTTGGAAGCAGGAGCAGTGAAGTGTTAAGCAGTACGGATCGCCGATAGCGATTAGCGATAATCGCATTGGAACTCTACCAAAGGGAAGCGCCGATAGTGCAGACCTTGCGACTGTCGATTGTCGATAAGGCGATTAAATCCTAACTGTCCAATTGGCCAGATCTCGATCCTCGCATTAACACATATATTTGTTTAAAAAGGGGAAAAAGCGTTGTTTTGGCATTTCCAAGGGTATGTCAGCTCCGAAAGAGAAAAGCATTGTTTTAAGCATTTCTGAAGGCATTTCGGCTCCAAAAGGAAAAGGCATAATATTGAGGTAAAGGGTGGTAAAAGCGAGGTTTGAAAGGCTAAATGCATGTTTAAATACTCTCGATAGTGTAATGGCCTGAGAGCTTAAGTGGTTCTGTTTTAAAGGAAAAGCACCTAATTACGCTTCCGATATGCATATGAATCTTTAAAGGTTTATAAGGGAGAAATAGTCCCGATAGGGTATAAGGGTGTGGCAGCCTTAAGGTTGCATCACCAACATTTATATATCCAAATGGGGTACACTAGTCCTCATCCCCAATCCATAACAATGATGGACAAGAACCATTGGTGTGAACCCCATGAAAAGTGCACTTGCACACGAGGCTACAGGCTATTATACAAATAGAAAAATCTAAATGTTGGACTCACTCTCCATTTTCTAGGAGGTTGAATATCATCGCTTGAGCCTGAAGATGGTTGATATCTATCAGGAAAGGTTGGCCATGTATAGAAAACAACCTCCTTAAGATCAGTGTAGCCATCTATGGTAAACTCTAGTGAATTATTTTTCTTCACAATTCCAAGAGGTACAGAATGCATTGCAATCAGCTCAAAAGTAACCATGAAACTTTCATCTGAACAAGGAATTTCCACATATGATTCACTATGTATCATGTTCCGAGACCTTATGTGGTTGAAAAATTTGTAGGAAAGAAGATGAATGTTATGCTGATGGATTCGATGTGGTTGCAATACTCCAATATATGATGGTAATGCATTGTAACTTCCATATTCTGCAGAGGCAACTAATCTAGCACTTACAACTTCATCATCACCTTTTGTTGTAAGAAGTTGGAAATTTGTGTGATCATCATCTTTCATTGCAATAAATCGACAAAAGAAAGATTCTCCATTTCGAGTACTAGTGCCCCACCTTTTGATAGAGCTCACAGTAAAGAAAACATCAACAATACCTACAATAAGAATAAAGATAACATTAGATATTGTTAAAATAGATTTAAACTATTGGGAGATACACTGATAAATCTAACCCAAGGTAATTTCAGATACTTTTATAAGAGAGCTAAATTTGTGTATAGAAATTTTGTAATATAAAGATTAGGTAATGTAATATAAAGTTCAATATTTCTTCAAAAAACTTTTTCCTAGACTATGTTTGAAAGTTTTGAGCATTTTTATGAAGTGACAAACTACAATTTCAATTCAATCCCACTCAAGGACTAATAGATACTATAAAGAAACTTTCTTGATATGAGATGAAAAATGTGAATTAAAGAGATACACATGTATGCTTACCATCAATGATTTCAGTTGGTATCAATAATCCTTGTGTTGTATAAAACACCTCACATGGATGCAAATTCACACCTTCAGGAATATGATGGCCTCTACCAATAACATCCACATGGTTTTCAAATATTTTCACTCAACAGAAAGTTCCACCAGTCTTCACATCTACTAAACAATTCAAAACTTGCACATGATATGGATTTTTGAATGACTCTCCTTCAGACATAGTAGGCAAATTTCCATAATAAATACAGACATACATTCCTTACTTTGTGGTAAAATCAAATGGATTTGTGCGACATACCATAATTCCATCCATTTGAATGAATTTATTTTTTCAAATATTGATAAAACTAACATCTCCCAATAACGGAGTCACATCTGAACAAGATCCCATGAAATATCCTCACTTGATGATTGCAGAACACTTTTTTGTGTGGCATTCATATGACCCACTCAAAAATAATTGTGATTTTATTTCAAACAATGAAGGATGCTGCAGCATAAGCTTCCCACTTACATCTACATACACCATTTGAATAGGAAGAACATCATCCATACCACATGTCCATCTGCCACTGGTACCAACAATGAAAAGAATCAGATCATTACCACAAGGATCCAAGCATGTTAACTCTACATTTCTTGTATGGGACTCTGATGGCGGTGTTGGACCCACTAGAATTCAGGGGATCTCCCCAATATGAAGTCCCAATCAAACCTCACATTGTTTGGTGTAGAAGTCCCATCCAATATAAAGGCCCGACTTCCAAATCCTTAAAGATTTTCCTTGACTTTAACTATTAGCACAAGAGAGTGATGCAATGGTATCTTTGAAAAACAAGGGGTGTGTCTGGTGAGTGTGCAGTGCAACTGTGTCGAGGTTCTTCTACTGCAAATGGGTAGAGAGAAGTGAGCCTCTAAGTGATAGATAATAGTACCACCCAGGAAGAGACACACACGAACCAGAAAGATTTGTCCAACATCCAGTAGATGTGACAATCGTTATAACTGACAAATAAGGGAACATCCATCGAACATCCAGCATAATAGTCTACAACGGATGCGACAATGAACCTAAAATATGATCACACACTTAGCATACTTTGATGACAAGACAACATAGATCATTAGAAAAAATAAACAAAACATTCCCCTCTGTGTGACTGTCACATGACAAGATGCGAGAAGTGTGCCACTTAAGATAAACTTTGGGATGACCATGACAATACTTGTGTGATAGCACTCAATACTTTGTGTATGAGTGCGATAGATGTTTAAATGGTTAGGACAACTCATTTACACAAGGACTAACCTTTGAAACCACCAGAAAAGGCGCGCAAACATTACATAACAGTCAAACATGCCTGAAGACAACAATTAATCCAACAAGAAAAAGGGGCAAAAGAACTTTGAGAAAGCTCATGGAATGAGCTTAAGTGTTTGCAACGATCAAGGAAAGACTAAGGAAGGTTCTGAAATTTGAGTGCAAGCCAAAAGTTTGGAGGGTGTTGCAGCAACTACAGGAGACTCATCAACAACTTTGTAGATAATGATCTCTTCTAAATCCTTTTCTCCTTTAAGAAGAACAATTGTATCAAACATTGGAGTCTTAACCTTAACAAACCGTATAAATGAGAAACATCAAAGTTCATAAGGTTTTCTTGTATTATTAAGTTGGATATGGAGATTATTACCATTGGACTCTACTTCATCATTACTCCAAGAATCATTTTTAGCAATTTTAGATAATATTTGTGACTTTCATTGTTGTATCGCTAATTGTTGCTTCATTTGTATTTGGTTTTTTGGGCTAGCATCTTCTTTGGCAATAATTCGAAAAGCTTCTTCCACAATTTCTGGAGGCAACAATTTGTGTTCTTTATGTGGCAATGGATTATAGTTTGTAGTGAGCGTGATTGATTATATAAAACAATGTAATATGTGGTAATGACAATATTCCCAAGTGGGCTACACATGTTACACATGAGATCTCTGAATTGAAAACTAATCGTGGTTAAAGAAATAAATTTATTTGTGTGTGATAAAAATGCTATACTAACCCTTAATATAATCTTCGATTTGGTTTCTCCTTGCATCAGATACGATTTCTACATAAAATAAATAATTGATGCAAAAAATATTTATTCAATAAAATATAACCATCCAGGTTAGAAAAAAATGCACAATGGAAATTGAAAAAAGAAATGAGACAAAGATTGTCCAGTGGTTTTCTTCAATAAACCTGGATAAAGGTCATGAGAATCCGAAACAGAAGGATATACACAACAAAAAAACATCATTCTGCAAATAAATTTAAATGTCTCTTACTAGTGACTCCCATCATCTTTCAATCCCTTCTGGTTCAATATGGAATCACATCTGATATGGTTTGATCTGGAATGGAATCCTAAATTCAACAAAGGATATCATGAGGAAGGTCACAAAGGAAGGACGAGAGTAGAGAAGTCTAATGACAGAAGTTCACCGGGACAAGTTGAAATCACTAGAAAAATAACCCACCAAATGAAAATTCAAAATTCAAATTTATATGTTAACCTCACATCACAAACTACACCAGGTAACCTGACATTGTTAATCCAATAGCCGAGAAAGATTTCCAGTGGGATGATGAGGTTGAATAATTTGGCGATTAATGCCCCTAATTACAGATTAATTAATTTCTAAACTTCTTCTTATTAGGATACATTTTGGGTTGGCTAGATTCTTATGAAAATTCCCAAACTCATCAAAATTCCAAAACTTTGCAAAACTTCTCCTTTGGTTACCCTATGCTCAACAAGTATCACTTTTTTAGTAGCTTAAAGATTTAATGGTAGATCAAATTCCCATAAGGTTTTTTTTTGTAAATTACATCTTTACTTTTGAGTTGCATGTAGAAGGTCTATATGTTTTATGTAAATATATTTTATATAGTTAGGTTGATGATCTTATATTTTCAATGGGAATCATAAAAAATAAGATTTGTAATTTCACTTATAATCATTGCTTGAAGTAGAATAAGTCTTTTTTTTTAAGTGTTGTAGAGAATTAGAGTGACTAAGAATTATCAGCTTCCACATATAGTGTACGACATATCACAAGTACTTAGACCCTTAATTGACATAATTAATGCATAAATCATCTAGGCATACCTACTGTTATTAGGTATGTGATTACTTGATGTTTTAATAATCTCGCTCTCTCTCTCTCTCTCATGTATCTTAGATTTGCAAATGGTATTGTTAGCACCTAAATCTGCCTTAGGTTGAAGGAAGGAAAAAATTAGGGTAACCACAAACCACGCTCAGTCTGGTAGCTAGCCCTACCAGAACAGGAGAGAGCTCTCTCCGAGTCACGCTCAGTGACTAGATAAGCAAAAAATGGTCTGAGATGACTTACAATGAAATATTGATCTTAGACTAGTAAGTGAATATGGATACAAGAAACAATTTTTATGGATGACCGAGCTTCTGGGATGGTATGGGACCAACGGTCAGCAAAGAACAGAGAATTCAATACAAAGGCACAGATTACTTCGTGATGCAAGGCAGGCGGAAAGTGTAGCAATTTAGTTTGGAATAACACGGAATGGAGAGATTGCTGAGGAGTGTTAAAAGGGCATAGGAACATGAATCCTTTTCAATAAAATAATAACACTGAACATGAAATTTTCCCACAGGCAGAGCAATAAAATTGAATTCTACCTAATATCACTCAGAAAATTTCACTGGAAATGAACATGAATTGAATTATGAAACATAACGAAATACATATGAAAGCATAAGAAACACATTTGCTACACTCACAACCACAAGAATCTCATGAAACAGAGCCGCTGCCTTTCATTAATTATCTGTCAAAAATACACAGTGAAGAAACAGAGTTTCTTTCCCACAGTCTCCCAGAAGTTACAAACTAACCAACCCTTTGCAAATAGCTTGCATACAATATATAGAATGTGTAAGGAAGAGATAGAACACCCAAGGGTTGGGGAGTTACTCGAATCATTACAAAATGAAGATGAAGAGCCAACCATCAGCTACAAGTGTAGCGCTACAAACATGACATTTGGCTTGGGTGACCGTTTGCCTTCCTTAGCCACTTGGATAGAAGCCAATATGGAGAAAAAATACTTTAAATTCCACCTTTGGTACAAAAAACCCGAAGTGTAGATGAGCGGGCCCACTTGGACAAGTCACGATCCGAAATTTCGCGAAATGGAAGCAAATTTGGCAATTTTTCCTCTGTGCGTCGCACTACTTTGGGGCCTGTTTTGGGGCACTTGCAAGTGTCCAAAATGTGCCCACGTGGGCTTGTTGGAATTCTTGTCCTGTCTACTTTTTAACACAGCTGGAATTTCTGAATTTGGTGCTCATTTACCCCTCCAAATCTTCATTCTCCCAAGATTGCTTCCTGTGTGTCAAAAAAGGGGCAAAGAGGCCATTTTTTGGGTGTTTTTGACCTCCTGGGGACTCAGATCTTGCCCAAATTTCTTTTCCGGGCACCAGTAGTCGTGATTTTCCATGATGACTCCAAAAATTCAAACCATTCATCATTTGGAGCTCTAGATTTTTAGCGTCGCGCCACTGGGAGAAAAACCTTGTATTTTGCCCAAAAATTTGTCATGTGACCCAAAATGCCCCAAATATGCTCCAAATTTTTTGTCCGGGCACCAGTAGTCATGATTTTTCATGATAAATCCAAAAATTCAAACCATTCCTCATTTGGAGTTCTAGATTTTTAGCGCTACGCACAGGAAAGTGGCGCGGTGCATTGAGCTTGAGGCGCGACGCATATAGCCTGTGCGTAGCGGTTTTTGCAGGAGACGTTTGGAGGCCTTCCGGGTGTCCAAATTGAGCCAGGGATAGCTCATTGGAAAGGTATTTGAGTATAATTTCCAACCCAACTATAATTTTTCAATTTCGAGTTCATTTGCCATGTCATCAAAAATCAAATCTCCAAAGACTGGTCAAAATGTGCCAAATGAGGCTGGGTAAAGGCAGAGTGCGGTTACAGTAAACTTTTGCATGCCTTCGTCAACTCCAAATTGAGCTCATGATATCTCATTGGAAATATATTTGTGTATAATTATCATTTGACTCATCAAGAAAGTTATTTGGAAAACTGAGCTAGGAGAAAATTTGATTTTCCCAAGGTCACTTCAGAGGTGCATCAATTCTCCCAAGGCAACTATATTTTGGACATTTCTCCAACACCATGACACCTGTGTAAAACGTGAATGAGGTTTTTCTTCCTTGGAATTTTTTGGACACAAACCTCTCTCATTTTTCCCAAATTCATCTTTTATTGCTCATAATCATCATTTGAGTGAAACCTAGCCCGATGTGTGGAACAAGGGATTTGTCGAAATGAAGCGAAATGAAGGGGATAGGGAGCTTCTAAATTCTTGAGGAAATTTTGGGAAGTAGGGAGGGATTTTATGAAGTAGGGGAAAGTGAAATATCAGAGATTGAGTGAGGGGAAGGTGTCCAAAAAGGCAAAACACAGGTCCAACCTAGAAAATTGTCAGGTTGTAGCAAGAAACTAGGGTTTGTGCGAAAATGAGGAATTTGGGGGATTTTAGTGATGGGAGGTGTTTAATAAGGTACATTATGGATAGGGAAAGGTGTATGAACATCAGGATACAAGTTTTTCCGATGATTTGACCATCCAAGAGAAATTAGCTTCAAAACCCTAGGAGAGGGAAATGACCTTACCTAGGCGCAACTGAAGCATGAACAAGGTGTAAAATGACCCAGTGGGACTTGACATGATAATGAAAACTCTCTGAATGATGGTACACTCAGCTAAACGGTGACATGGACCGACATTTGGACAACTTTGACAAGGGTAAAATCAAACCCTAGACCTAATGCCTAGTGACCAAATTTTGCTTGAAGACTCACTCAAATGACAAAATTTGACCTTGACACCTTAAAATCACTTTGTAAGAGGATGTTTGATCACTGGAGGAAAGCTGCAAATACTGACACTAACATTGGCTCCAATAGGGATGGCAGCTCCTTGGAGGTGCCAATAACTGCAGATCTTTGGGTGAGCAGATAGTGCCTTAGTCCATTGGGCTATGGAGTCCGTTATTTCGACAAACCAACATGACTCAATTTATTGACTGAAACTTGACTCAAACTGACTCAATGCGAATTGAAATTACTGAAAAACCTAACTCTATGCAAAAGGAAATGACTCATGACTGACTTAACTAAAACAAGAACTGACAAAACTTATTCAATGGCAGCAGTCCATCAAGATTCGAGGGTTTCAAATCATGATGACAGCCACCTGCATACTAATGCAATATGTGTAATGTGTCTTCCAATGTAACCAATCAAGTAGATGCCTCCTTGATTGATTCTCCGGATCAGATCTTCTGGTCAGCAACAGATACTGGTAACTGGGCCTCCAAAAACATAATTGACCATGATCTCCTTCATCACTGAATACTGCAATAATGACCTTCACTGCTGACTGTAACAGATTTTCCATTGGATCATGAAAAACATGAAGATTTACCTCCTGCTGAGGAAACAAGATGTCTTTTTCTTTTGATTCTAATCTTCCTTCATAATGTACTTCAAAAAAAGTATGTTCCTGGTCCTCAAAAATTCTGAACAAGCAGATGAGCGGATTTCCTCTTCAAAGAACACTTCAAAACATGAAACATATGAGGAAGAGTCTGAAAGACAATCCTAAATGTTCTTCTCTTCGGTAGCCTGAATGTATTGTAAGTCACCTTCATATGATATGACAGCCAGATTGTCTTTGCATTCATCAATCATGAGAAAAGAAGCTTCGAATGATTCTTGAAACCCAAGCATGACATTTCTATCATCTACCAACGATTCATCCAAGGAACCTTTTTCACTTACTTGAACAAAATTCTCATCTTGCTGTTCATGAGCTGACTAGATTACCTCTTCATGAAGACTGTGTTCTGATGACATGAGAACATTTGGATCCAAAACTCTGTCTTCTTCTATGGACAGATCCGAAACAACAATTTTTCTTTCATCACTTTCAGCCATATGGAATTCTTCAACCTGTTGATCTATAAGCTGTTCACCAGATTATCATCCTTTTCAAAAGAGGAAGAAGTTTCACCAACACTTTCTTGACCATGTGTGCACTGCAAATCCGCTTTAGCTTGAGCTGGAACATAACCATGCAAGAGTTGACCTATCTCATCTTCAGACAAAGGAGATAAGACCTTTTGTTTCCTTTCGCTCAAACAGTGATTGTCTTCATTAATTTCAAGTGAAGGTGTATATAAATATTCCTCATACTGCTGATCCATTTCATGTAATTCATGTTGACTGTCAAGATGCAAAATTCTTTCCTCTTCCACCGTACTACAATCTTGATCATGCTGCAAATTTTCATGATCGTCTTTACGCTGCTGAAAGGGATTTTCATCTAGGGCTTCCATGATCTCATCATCCATAAAATTATCATCCTCATAGTATTTTTCAAGGCTTTCAATAAAAGTAGAAGCATGTTTGCAACAATCATGAACTAGATTTAATGATGGATAAGAGTATTTATATATTTCAATGAACATGGCATGAAAATCCTTTAAACAGTAAATACAAGCAGGCGGCAAACTTTCATACCAAGATTGGGCTTCACCTTCTAGAGTGGCCATGAATATCTTCATTAAGCAATCTTCAGGAAAATCAACCTTCAACTTGCGAATATGCATGTGAAATCGAACTAGATGTAAAGCAGCGTCCTTCTTACCATCATCTTTAAACGTAGGCAAATTCCTTGACCAATCTACTTTCGGAATCTTATTTGGAAAGCCTAGAATGTGATCTCGGCTCATGGGAGCATATCTTATTGCAACCCGATCCATCTTGAAAATCTCAAAGCTACTAACCTCTCTGTAGTGGAGTCACCATGAAGCACCGATTGCTAGATTCTTCATTGAAATGGAGTCGCCAGGTGAATGATTTCAGTCGTCTTCTTATCTCTTATCATTTTTCACCATCAACCATCAGATCTGAGCTTGATAGATGTACTGGGGCAAAACAATCTTCAAGAAAACCATTTTCTCCCCAGTATGGTCGCCACTATTTTAGCACCTAAATCTGCCTTAGGTTGAAGGAAGGCAAAAATTAGGGTAACCACAAACCACGCTCAGTCTGGTAGCTAGCCCTACCAGAACAGGAGAGGGCTCTCTCTAAGTCACGCTCAGTGAGTAGATAAGAAAAAAATGGTTGAGGTGACTTACAATGAAATATTGATCTTAGGCTAGTAAGTGAATATGGATACAAGAAACAATTTTTATGGATGACCGAGCTTCTGGGATGGTATGGGACCAACGGTCAGCAAAGAACAGAGAATTCAATACAAAGGCACAGATTACTTCATGAGGCAAGGCAGGCAAAATTGTAGCAATTTAGTTTGGAATAACGTGGAATGAAGAGATTGTTGAGGAGTGTGAAAAGGGCATAGTAACATGAATCCTTTTCAACAGAAGAAGAACACTGAACATGAAATTTTCCCATAGGCGAAGCAATAAAATTGAATTCTACCTAATCCCACTCAGAAAATTTCACTGGAAATGAACATGAATTGAATTATGAAACATAACGAAATACATATGAAAACATAAGAGACACATTTGCTACACTCACAACCACAAGAATCTCATGAAACAGAGCCACTGCCTTTCATTAATTCTCTGTCAAAAATACACAGTGAAGAAACAGAGTTTCTTTCCCACAGTCTCCCAGAAGTTACAAACTAACCAACCCTTTGCAAATAGCTTGCATACAATATATACAATGTGTAAGGAAGAGATAGAATGCCCAAGGGTTGGGGAGTTACTCAAATCATTACAAAATGGAGATGAAGAGCCAACCATCAGCTACAGGTGCAACGCTACAAACATGACATTTGGCTTGGGTGACCGTTTGCCTTCCTTCGCCACTTGGATAGAAGCTAATCTGGAGAAAAAATACTTTAAATGCCGCCTTTGGTGCAAAAAAACTGAAGTGTAGATGAGCGGGCCCACTTGGAGAAGTCGCGAACCGAAATTTCGCGAAATGGAAGCAAATTTGGTAATTCTTCCTCTATGCGCCGCGCCATTTTCTCTGTGCGTTGGGCTACTTTGGGGCACTTTCAGGTGTCAAAAATGGGCGCAAGTGGTCTTGTTGGAAAGCCTGTCCTGTCTACTTTCTAACCCAACTGGAATTTCTGAATTTGGTGCTCATTTTCCCCTCCAAATCTTCATTCTCCCAAGACTGCTTCCTGTGTGTCAAAAAAGGGGCAGAGAGGCCATGTTTTGGGTGTTTTTGACCTCCTGGAGACTCAGATCTTGCCCAAATTTCTTGTCCAGGCACCAGTAGTCGTGATTTTCCATGATGAATCGAAAAATGCAAACCATTCCTCATTTGGAGCTCTAGATTTTTAGCGTCGTGCCACTAGGAGAAAAACCCTGTATTTTGCCCAAAAATTTGTCATGTGACCCAAAATGCCCCAAAAATGCTCCAAATTTCTTGTCCAGGCACCAGTAGTCATGATTTTTCATGATGAATCCAAAAATTCAAACCATTCCTCATTTGGAGTTCTAGATTTTTAGCGCCGCGCACAGGGAAGTGGCGCGACGCACTGGGCTTGAGGCGCGGTGCATATAGCCTGTGCGTAGCGGTTTTTTCAGGAGACTTTTGGAGGCCTTCTCGGTGTCTAAATTAGGAATAGGATAGCTCGTTGGAAAGAACTTTGCATCTACTTTCCAACCCAATTTTAATTTTTCAATTTGGAGTTTATTTTATCTGTCAAAAATAAAATCTCCCAAGACTGGTAAAAATGTGCCAAATGAGGCTGCCTAAAGGCAGAGTGCGGTTACAGTCAACTTTTTCATGCCTTCCTCAACTCACAAATGAGCTCATGATAGCTCATTGGAAAGCCCTTTGTGTCTAGATATCATTTGAATCATCACGCAAGTCATTTGGCTAACTGAGCTAGGAGAAAATTTGATTTTCCCAAGGTCACTTCAGAGGTTCATCAATTCTCCCGAGGAAACTATATTTTTGACATTTCTCCAAAACCATGACACCTGTGTAAAAAGTGAAGCAGGGTTTTCTTCCCTGGCATGTTTTGGATAGAAACCTCTCTCAATTTTCCCAAATTCATCTTTTATTGCTCAGAAACATCATTTGAGTGAAACCTATCCCCATGTGTGGAACAAGGGATTTGTCGAAATGAAGGGGATAGGGAGCTTCTAAATTCTTGAGGAAATTTTGGGAAGTAGGGAGGGATGTTAGGAAGTAGGGGAAAGTGAAATCTCAGAAATTGAGTGAGGGTAAGGGGTCCAAAAAGGAAAAACACAGGTCCAACCTAGAAAATTGCCAGGTTGTAGCAAGAAACTAGGGTTTGTGCGAAAATGAGGAATTTGGGGGATTTTAGTGATGGGAGGTGTTTAATAAGGTACATTATGGATAGGGAAAGGTGTATGAACATCAGGATACAAGTTTTTCCGATGATTTGACCATCCAAGAGAAATTAGCTTCAAAACCCTAGGAGAGGGAATTGACCTTACCTAGGCGCAACTGAAGCATGAACAAGGTGTAAAATGACCCAGTGGGACTTGACATGATAATGAAAACTCTCTGAATGATGGTACACTCAGCTGAATGGTGACATGGACTGACATTTGGACAACTTTGACAAGGGTAAAATCAAACCGTAGACCTAATGCCTAGTGACCAAATTTTGCTTGAAGACTCACTGAAATGACAAAATTTGACCTTGACACCTTAAATCACTTTGTAAGAGCATGTTTGATCAGTGGAGGAAGGCTGCAAAGACTGACACTAACATTGGCTCCAATAGAGATGGCAGCTCCTTGGAGGTGCCAAGAAATGCAGATCTTTGGGTGAGCAGACAGTGCCTTCGTCCATTGGGCTATGGAGTCCATTATTCCGACAAACCAACATGACTCAATTTATTGACTGAAACTTAACTCAAACTGACTCAATGCGAATTGAAATGACTGAAAAACTTGACTCTATGCAAAAGTAAATGACTCATGACTAACTTAACTAAAACAAGAACTGACAAAACTTATTCAATGGCAGCAGTCCATCAAGATTCGAGGGTTTCAAATCATGATGACAGCCACCTGCGTACTAATGCAATATGTGCAATCATGTGTAATGTGTCTTCCAATGTAACCAATCAAGTAGATGCCTCCTTGATTTATTCTCCGGATCAGATCTTCTGGTCAACAACAGATACTGGTAACTGGGCCTCCAAAAACATAATTGACCATGATCTCCTTCATCACTGAATACTGCAATAATAACCTTCACTACTGACTGTAACAGATTTGCCATTGGATCATGAAAAACATAAACATTTACCTCCTGCTGAGGAAACAAGATGTCTTTTTCTTTTGATTCTGATCCTCCTTCATAATGTACTTCAGAAAAAGTATGTTCCTGGTCCTTAAAAAATTCTGAACAAGCAGATGAGCGGATTTCCTCTTCAAAGAACACTTCAAAACATGAAACATATGAGGAAGAGTCTGAAAGACAATCCTGAATGTTCTGCTCTTTGGTAGCCTGAATGTATTGTAGGTCACCTTCATATGATATGACAGCCAGATTGTCTTTGCATTCATCAATCATGAGAAAAGAAATTCAAATGATTCTTGAAACCCAAGCATGACATTTCTATCATCTACAAATGATTCATCCAAGGAGCCTTTTTCACTTACTTGACAAAAATATCATCTTGTTGTTCATGAGCTGACTGGATTACCTCTTCATGAAGACTGTGTTCTGATGACATGAGAACATTTGGATCCAAAACTTGTCTTCTTCTATGGACATATCCGAAACGACACATTTTCTTTCATCACATTCAGCCATATGGAATTCTTCAACCTGCTGATCTATAAAGCTATTCACCGGATTGTCATCCTTTTCAAAAGAGGAAGAAGTTTCACCAACACTTTCTTGACCATATGTGCACTGCAAATCTGCTTTAGCTTGAGCTGGAACATAACCGTGCAAGAGTTGACCTATCTCGTCTTCAGACAAAGGAAATAAGACCTTTTGTTTCCTTTCACTCAAACAGTGATTGTCTTCATTAATTTCAAGTGAAGGTGTATATAAATATTCCTCATACTGCTGATCCATTTC
Source organism: Pinus tabuliformis (assembly GCA_031772625.1). NCBI lineage: Eukaryota > Viridiplantae > Streptophyta > Pinopsida > Pinales > Pinaceae > Pinus > Pinus tabuliformis. Next base: position 104,615,534 of record CM062812.1, read on the forward strand.
ATGTAATTCCTGTTGACTGTCAAGATGAAAAATTCTTTCCTCTTCCACCGTACTACAATCTTGATCATGCTGCAAATTTTCATGATCGTCTTTACGCTACTGAAATGGATTTTCATATAGGGCTTCCATGATCTCATCATCCATAAAATTATCATCCTCATAGTATTTTTCAAGGCTTTCAATAAAAGTAGAAGCATGTTTGCAATAGTCACGAACTAGATTTAATGATGGATAAGAGTCTTTATATCTTTCAATGAACATGGCATGAAAATCCTTTAAACAGTAAATACAAGCAGGCGGCAAACTTTCATACCAAGATTGGGCTTCACCTTCTAGAGTGGCCATGAATATCTTCATTAAGCAATCTTCAGGAAAATCAACCTTCAACTTGCAAATATGCATGTGAAATCGAACCAGATGTAAAGCAGCGTCCTTCTTACCATCATCTTTAAATGTAGGCAAATTCCTTGACCAATATACTTTCGGAATCTTATTTGGAAAGCTTGGAATGTGATCTCGGCTCATGGTAGCGTATCTTCTTGCAACCGGATCCATCTTGAAAATCTCAAAGCTACTGACCTCTCTGCAGTGGAGTCACCATGAAGCACCGATTGCTGGATTCTTCAGTGAAATGGAGTCGCCAGGTGAATGATTTCAGCCATCTTCTTATGTCTGATCGTTGTTCACTATCAACCATCAGATCTGAGCTTGATAGATGTACTGGGGCAAAACAATCTTCAAGAAAACCTTTTTCTCCCCAGTATGGTTGCCACTATGTTAGCACCTAAATCTGCCTTAGGCTGAAGGAAGGAAAAAATTAGGGTAACCACAAACCACGCTCAGTCTGGTAGCTAGCCCTACCAAAACAGGAGAGGGCTCTCTCCGACTCACGCTCAGTGAGTAGATAAGCAAAAAACAGTCTGAGATGACTTACAATGAAATATTGATCTTAGGCTAGTAAGTGAATATGGATACAAGAAACAATTTTTATGGATGACCGAGCTTCTGGGATGGTATGGGACCAACAGTCAGCAAAGAACAGAGAATTCAATACAAAGGCACAGATTACTTCGTGAGGCAAGGCAGGCGGAAAGTGTAGCAATTTAGTTTGGAATAATGCGGAATGGAGAGATTGTTGAGGAGTGTGAAAAGGGCATAGGAACATGAATCCTTTTCAACAGAAGAAGAACACTGAACATGAAATTTTCCCATAGGCAGAGCAATAAAATTGAATTCTACCTAATCTCACTCAGAAAATTTCACTGGAAATGAACATGAATTGAATTATGAAACATAACGAAATACATATGAAAAAATAAGAGACACATTTTCTACACTCACAACCACAAGAATCTCATGAAACAGAGCCGCTGCCTTTCATTAATTCTCTGTCAAAAATACACAGTGAAGAAACAGAGTTTCTTTCCCACAGTCTCCCAGAAGTTACAAACTAACCAACCCTTTTCAAATAGCTTGCATACAATATATAGAATGTGTAAGGAAGAGATAGAACGCCCAAGGGTTGGGGAAATACTCGAATCATTACAAAATGGAGATGAAGAGCCAACCATCAGCTACAGGTGCAGCGCTACAAACATGACATTTGGCTTGGGTGACCATTTGCCTTCCTTCGCCACTTGGATAGAAGCCAATATGGAGAAAAAATACTTTAAATGCCTCCTTTGGTGCCAAAAAACTGAAGTGTAGATGAGCGGGCCCACTTGGAGAAGTCGCAAACCGAAATTTCACGAAACGAAAGCAAATTTGGCAATTTTTCCTCTGTGCGCCACGCCATTTTCTCTGTGCATCGCGCTACTTTGGGGCCTATTTTGGGGCACTTTCAAGTGTCCAAAATGTGCCCAAGTGGGCTTGTTGAAAAGCCTGTCCTGTCTACTTTCTAACCCAACTGGAATTTTTGAATTTGGTGCTCATTTGCCCCTCCATATCTTCATTCTCCCAAGACTGCTTCCTATGTGTCAAAAAAAGGGCAGAGAGGCTATTTTTTGGGTGTTTTTGACCTCCTGGAGACTCAGATCTTGCCCAAATTTCTTGTCTGGGCACTAGTAGTCGTAATTTTCCATGCTGAATCCAAAAATGCAAACCATTCCTCATTTGTAGCTCTAGAGTTTTAGCGGCGAGAAAAACCCTGTATTTTGCCCAAAAATTTGTCATGTGACCCAAAATGCCCCAAAAATGCTCCATATTTCTTGTTCGGGCACCAGAAATCATGATTTTTCATGCTGAATCCAAAAATGCAAACCATTCCTCATTTGGAGTTCTAGATTTTTAGCGCAGTGGCACGGCGCATTGGGCTTGGGGCGCGGCACATATAGCCTGTGCGTAGCGGTTTTTGCAGAATACTTTTAGAGGCCTTCGCGGTGTCCAAATTGGGCACATGATAGCTCGTTGAAAATTTCATTGAGTCTACCTTCCAACCCAACTGGAATTATTGAATTTGGAGTTCATTTTCCCTGACAAAAATTAAATCTCCCAAGACTAGTCAAAATGTGCCAAATGAGGCTGCCTAAAGGCAAGCGCGGTTACAGTCAACTTTTTCATGCCTTCCTCAACTCCAAATTGAGCTCATGATAGCTCATTGGAAATAATTTGTGTCTAGTTATCATTTGACTCATCAAGCAAGTCATTTGGCCAACTGAGCTAGGAGAAAATTTGATTTTCCCAAGGTCACTCCAAAGGTGCATCAATTCTCCCGAGGCAACTATATTTTTGACATTTCTCCAAAACCATGACACCTGGGGTAAAAGGTGAAGGAGGTTTTTCGTCCTTGGCATGTTTTGGACAAAAACCTCTCTCATTTTTCCCAAATTCATCTTTTATTGCTCATAAACATCATTTGAGTGAAACCTATCCCGATGTGTGGAACAAGGGATTCGTCGAAATGAAGCGAAATGAAGGGGATAGGGAGCTTCTAAATTCTTGAGGAAATTTTGGAAGTAGGGAGGGATGTTAGGAAGTAGGGGAAAGTGAAATATCAGAGATTGAGTGAGGGGAAGGTGTCCAAAAAGGCAAAACACAGGTCCAACCTAGAAAATTGCCAGGTTGTAGCAAGAAACTAGGGTTTGTGCGAAAATGAGGAATTTGGGAGATTTTAGTGATGGGAGGTGTTTAATAAGGTATATTATGGATAGGTAAAGGTGTGTGAACATCAGGATACAATTTTTTCCGATGATTTGACCATCCAAGAGAAATTAGCTTCAAAACCCTAGGAGAGGGAAATGACCTTACCTAGGCGCAACTGAAGCATGAACAAGGTGTAAAATGACCCAGTGGGACTTGACATGATAATGAAAACTCTCTGAATGATGGTACACTCAGCTGAACGGTGACATGGACCGACATTTGGACAACTTTGACAAGGGTAAAATCAAACCCTAGACCTAATGCCTAGTGACCAAATTTTGCTTGAAGACTCACTGAAATGACAAAATTTGACCTTGACACCTTAAAATCACTTTGTAAGAGCATGTTTGATCACTGGAGGAAGGCTGCAAAGAGTGACACTAACATTGGCTCCAATAGGGATGGCAGCTCCTTGGACGTGCCAAGAACTGCAGATCTGTGGTGAGCAGACAGTGCCTTCATCCATTGGGCTATGGAGTCCATTATTCCGACAAACCAACATGACTCAATTTATTGACTCAAACTGACTCAATGCGAACTGAAATGACTGAAAAACTTGACTCTATGCAAAAGGAAATGACTCATGGCTGACTTAACTAAAACAAGAACTAACAAAACTTATTCAATGGCAGCAGTCCATCAAGATTTGAGGGTTTCAAATCATGATGACAGCCACCTGCGTACTAATGCAATATGTACAATCATGTGTAATGTGTCTTCCAATGTAACCAATCAAGTAGATGCCTCCTTGATTGATTCTCCAGATCAGATCTTCTGGTCAACAACAGATACTGGTAATTGGGCCTCCAAAAACATAATTGACCATGATCTCCTTCATCACTGAATACTACAATAATGACCTTTACTGCTGACTGTGACAGATTTGCCATTGGATCATGAAAAACATGAAGATTTACCTCCTGCTGAGGAAACAAGATGTCTTTTTCTTTTGATTCTGATCTTCCTTCATAATGTACTTAAGAAAAAATATGTTCCTGGTCCTCAAAAATTCTGAACAAGCAGATGAGCGGATTTCCTCTTCAAAGAACACTTTAAAACATGAAACATATGAGGAAGAGTCTGAAAGACAATCCTGAATGTTCTGCTCTTCGGTAGCCTGAATGTATTGTAGGTCACCTTCATATGATATGACAGCCAGATTGTCTTGGCATTCATCAATCATGAGAAAAGAAACTTCGAATGATTCTTGAAACCCAAGCATTACATTTCTATCATCTACCAACGATTCATCCAAGGAACCTTTTTCACTTACTTGAACAAAATTATCATCTTGTTGTTCATGAGCTGACTAGATTACCTCTTCATGAAGACTGTGTTCTGATGACATGAGAACATTTGGATCCAAAACTCTGTCTTCTTCTATGGACAGATCTGAAACGACACTTTTTCTTTCATCACTTTCAGCCATATGGAATTCTTCAATCTGCTGATCTATAAAGTTGTTCACCGGATTGTCATCCTTTTCAAAAGAGGAAGAAGTTTCACCAACACTTTCTTGACCATGTGTGCACTGCAAATCCGCTTTAGCTTGAGCTGGAACATAACCATGCAAGAGTTGACCTATCTCGTCTTCAGACAAAGGAGATAAGACCTTTTGTTTCCTTTCGCTCAAATAGTGATTGTCTTCATTAATTTCAAGTGAAGGTGTATATAAATATTCCTCATACTGCTGATCCATTTCATGTAATTCCTGTTAACTGTCAAGATGCAAAATTCTTTCCTCTTCCACCGTACTACAATCTTGATCATGCTGCAAATTTTCATGATCGTCTTTACGCTGCTGAAAGGGATTTTCATCTAGGGCTTCCATGATCTCATCATCCATAAAATTATCATCCTCATAGTTTTTTTCAAGGCTTTCAATAAAAGTAGAAGCATGTTTGCAACAGTCATGAACTAGATTTAATGAGGATAAGGAGCCTTTATATCTTTCAAATGAACATGGCATGAAAATCCTTTAAACAGTAAATACAAGCAGGCGGCAAACTTTCATACCAAGATTGGGCTTCACCTTCTAGAGTGGCCATGAATATCTTCATTAAGCAATCTTCAGGAAAATCGACCTTCAACTTGTGAATATGCATGTGAAATCGAACTAGATTAAAGCAGCGTCCTTCTTACCATCATCTTTAAATGTAGGCAAATTCCTTGACAAATCTACTTTCAGAATCTTATTTGGAAAACCTGGAATGTGATCTTGGCTCATGGGAGCGTATCTTCTTGCAACCCGATCCATCTTGAAAATCTTAAAGCTACTGACCTCTCTGTAGTGGAGCCACCATGAAGCACTGATTGCTGGATTCTTCAGTGAAATGGAGTCGCTAGGTGAATGATTTCAGCCATCTTCTTATGTCTGATCGTTGTTCACCATCAACCATCAGATCTGAGCTTGATAGATGTGCTGGGGCAAAACAATCTTCAAGAAAACCATTTTCTCCCCAGTATGGTCACCACTATGTTACCACCTAAATCTTCCTCAGGTTGAAGGAAGGAAAAAATTAGGGTAACCACAAACCACGCTCAGTCTGGTAGCTAGCCCTACCAGAACAGGAGGGGGCTCTCTCTGAGTCACGCTCAGTGAGTAGATAAGAAAAAAATGGTCTGAGATGACTTACAATGAAATATTGATCTTAGGCTAGTAAGTGAATATGGATACAAGAAACAATTTTTATGGATGACCGAGCTTTTGGGATGGTATGGGACCAACGGTTAGCAAAGAACAGAGAATTCAATACAAAGGCACAGATTAATTCGTGAGGCAAGGCAGGCAGAAAGTGTAGCAATTTAGTTTGGAATAACGCGGAACGGAGAGATTGCTAAGGAGTGTGAAAAGGGCATAGGAACATGAATCCTTTTCAACAGAAGAAGAACATTGAACATGAAATTTTCCTGCAAGCAGAGAAATAAAATTGAATTCTACCTAATCTCACTCAGAAAATTTCACTGGAAATGAACATGAATTGAATTATGAAACATAACGAAATACATATGAAAACATAAAAGACACATTTGCTACACTCACAACCACAAGAATCTCATGAAACAGAGCCGCTGCCTTTCATTAATTCTCTGTCAAAAATACACAGTGAAGAAACAGAGTTTCTTTCCCACAGTCTCCCAGAAGTTACAAAATAAACAACCCTTTGCAAATAGCTTGCATACAATATATAGAATGTGTAAGGAGGAGATATAATGCCCAAGGGTTGTGGAGTTACTCGAATCATTACAAAATGGAGATGAAGAGCCAACCATCAGCTACAGGTGCAGCGCTACAAACATGACATTTGGCTTGGGTGACCATTTGCCTTCCTTCACCACTTGGATAGAAGCCAATCTGGAGAAAAAATACTTTAAATGCTGCCTTTGGTGCCAAAAAACCGAAGTGTAGATGAGCGGACCCACTTGGAGAAGTCGCGAACCGAAATTTCACGAAACGGAAGCAAATTTGGCAATTTTTCCTCTGTGCGTCGCGCCTTTTTCTCTGTGCATTGCGCTACTTTGGGGCCTGTTTTGGGGCACTTTAAGGTGTTAAAAATGTGCCCAAGTGGGCTTGTTGGAAATCCTGTCCTGTCTACTTTCTAACCCAACTGGAATTTCTTAATTTGGTGCTCATTTGCCCCTCCAAATCTTCATTCTCCCAAGACTGCTTCCTGTGTGTCAAAAAAGGGGCAGAGAGGCCATTTTTTGGGTGTTTTTGACCTCCTGGAGACTCAGATCTTGCCCAAATTTCTTGTTCGAGCACCAGTAGTCATGATTTTCCATGTTGAATCCAAAAATGCAAACCATTCCTCATTTGGAGCTCTAGATTTTTAGCGCCGTGCCACTGGGAGAAAAACCCTGTATTTTGCCCAAAAATTTGTCATGTGACCCAAAATGCCCCAAAAATGCTCCAAATTTCTTGTCTGAGCACCAGTAGTCATGATTTTTCATGCTGAATCCAAAAATGCAAACCATTCCTCGTTTGGAGTTCTATATTTTTAGCACAGTGGCGCGGCGCACTAGGCTTGAGGTGCGGTGCATATAGCCTGTGCGTAGCGGTTTTGGAAGGAGACTTTTGGAGGCCTTAGCTGTGTCCAAATTGGGTGCAGGATAGCTTGTTGGAAAGGTATTTGAGTCTAGTGTCCAACACAACTAGAATTTTTCAATTTGGAGTTCATTTTCCCTATCAAAAATCAAATATCCCAATACTAGTCAAAATGTGCCAAATGAGGCTTCCTAAAGGCAGAGTGCGGTTACAGTCAACTTTTGCATGCCTTCCTCAACTCCAAATTGAGCTCATGATAGCTCATGGGAAATCTCATTGTGTCTAGTTATCATTTGACTCATCAAGCAAGTCATTTGGCCAAATGAGCTAGGAGAAAAGTTGATTTTCCCAAGGTCACTTCAGAGGTGCATCAATTCTCCCGAGGCAATTATATTTTTGACATTTCTCAAAAACCATGACACATGTGTAAAAAGTGAATAGGAGGTTTTTCTTCCTTGGCATGTTGTGGACAAAAACCTCTTTCAGTTTTCCCAAATTCATCTTTTATTGCTCAGAAACGTCATTTGAGTGAAACCTATCCCGATGTGTGGAACAAGGGATTTGTCAAAATGAAGCGAAATGAAGGGGATAGGGAGATTCTAAATTCTTGAGGAAATTTTTGGAAGTAGGGAGGGATGTTAGGAAGTAGGGGAAAGTGAAATCTCAGAGATTGAGTGAGGGTAAGGTGTCCAAAAAGGCAAAACACAGGTCCAACCTAGAAAATTGCCAGGTTGTAGCAAGAAACTAGGGTTTGTGCGAAAATGAGGAATTTGGGGGATTTTAGTGATGGGAGGTGTTTAATAAGGTACATTATGGATAGGGAAAGGTGTATGAATATCAAGATACAAGTTTTTCCGATGATTTGACCATCCAAGAGAAATTAGCTTCAAAACCCTAGGAGAGGGAAATGACCTTACCTAGGTGCAACTGAAGCATGAACAAGGTATAAAATGACCCAGTGGGACTTGACATGATAATGACAACTCTCTGAATGATGGTACACTCAGCTGAGCGGTGACATGGACTGACATTTGGACAACTTTGACAAGGGTAAAATCAAACCCTATACCTAATGCCTAGTGACCAAATTTTGCTTGAAGACTCACTGAAATGACAAAATTTGACCTTGACACCTTAAAATCACTTTGTAAGAGCATGTTTGATCACTGGAGGAAGGCTGCAAAGACTGACACTAACATGTATCACATATTGGATATCCAAGAACAAGCTAGAAATTCCCCTTTACTTGACTATATAAAATTACCCTTCTGGTAGGTCAACCTTATAGTCAATCTTTAGTATGGAAGGAATCTACTCCTATTCACTTGTCTCTTAAGTTTGGGTGGCCTCTTAGTGAGCTAAGCTCCAAATACAATTGATTTCACGACCTCATAAGGAGGACTCCATCCTTATTTATAACTAATAAAAGAATCATAATCATAATGATTTCCTAACTACCTAATGAACCTTCTTTAAGGACTCCCAATTACATTTATTCAATACTAATTATTATGGGAGGTTTTGTTTGATGATAACAAGCATAGTGTACCTAGTCTACCTTACATTGAATGAACTCCAATATTATTACTTTACTATGGGCCATTCAGCACGCCATTGTAGTCATAGGGATGATCCCAACTCTACACACACACACACATAGAGAATCTAGTCTAACCCATTTTCAAAATTAGAAAAAGGGCTTTAGAAATGTTTTTCGAGGGGCATGTAATTGCTAAGGATAAGTAAGAGATTAAGAGACCCCCTTGTTTGTACCACCTTTGCATATTGATTTGACTTTTGAAGTCTTTGAAGGTGTATATATTGTAGCCCCCCAAACTTAAGAGTGAAGTTCGTGGTATGATGCTAGAGTCACATTATATATTGATTTAAGAGCATCATATAGATTACTCTTTTCAAGAGCTTTTTAGAAGTAGCATATAAATTACTATTTTCAAGAGCTTAACATGTCCCTTTAAAGGATTGGAAACTAGGTGGGGAGGATAATAACTATTCCACCAAC